>VZSC01000370.1:11826-39888 GCA_013398225.1 Steatornis caripensis
CACTTCCAGTTTCAAAGGCACCCGCCGCACTAGAAAGATATTTACACTAGACTATAAATCAAGTAACTAATAAAGTTCCTGAGATTTTTCCAAAAAAGTTCAAAAATGAAAACTCCCATCCTCCTCTTCCGACTGTTTTTAATCAAGGGCAGTATGAAACAAGTTATCCAAGTTCAGAATGGAAAAAAAAAAGAACAACAATACTCCGAGATGAAATTGAAAGATTAAAACCCTTTTGATTCCCTGAGCTGTTTGACAAACATTTCTGTGGAACAGGAACTGCAGCAAGATGTTATAAAATATTTATGTCAGTTTGCAACATGCGTGACCACATGTTGGTCAAGACAGCTGAACTGTTCATCATTACTAGGAAGCTGTAAATCGCCCCTTTGGCAAATCTTCAAATGAGTTTAGAAAAAAACCTAGTTCTGTTCTTGATTCCATTAGATGCTATAACTTAAAATGCAAATAATATTATTCTTGGCACGGCTGCTGCCTGTCCACCTTGGCACAATTACTCCCGCCTCTCCTAGCTTAGATGAATATTGGCCGAGGCCAATGCAGCAGCTTCCTTCCTCCAGGAGAACACCTATTCTTCTGTAATCGAAACAATTTGGCTAAATGACGCAAAGGTGAAGCGTGACTGCAGTATGGGTAACAAACAGAGCCTGGGCTCCTTGAGTACATAACCGTTATCCCCAAATAGTTTGCTATACAGATGATCAGGAAAAGGCAATGGCTAAAGCACTGATTTCACTCATCCACCCCTGTCAGGAGACACCAGCTGGTGCACCAGGTCTTACATATGATCTGCTGTGAAAGACCTGCATGCAGGACAACGCGATGGCTACTGATTTTGTGTTCTTCAAAACCAGCGGATGACACTGGGCACATCCTTGGGAACAGACCCCTCGAAATCAGGTTTCAGTCCAGGGTTTTGATTCTCCTTGGCCTGGCACCACAGACACGCCGTGACACCAGAGTAAACCAAATGTAAAAAGGTTTTTGAACTTGCTCGGTTTTTGAAATAATTGAAAGGACTGAAGAATTAGGCCCTGAATATGCAGAGCTGAAAAGCAAGACGGACCTTTTACAGCCTTTCAGTATTTAAAGGGGGCTTATAAGAAAGAAAGGGAAGACTTTTTACCAGGACCGGTAGTGACTGGAAAAGGGTAATGATTTTAAACTAAAAGAGAGTAGATTCAGATGAGATATTAGGAAGAAATTCTTCACTGTGAGGGTGGTGAGACCCTGGCACAGGTTGCCCAGGGAAGTTGTGGCTGCCCCCTCCCTGGAAGTGTTCAAGGCCAGGTTGGATGGGGCTTGGAGCAACCTGGTGTAGTGGGAGGTGTCCCTGGCCGTGGCACAGGGGGTTGGAACTGGGTGATCTTTAAGGTCCCTTCTGACCCAAACCATTCCGTGATTCTATGGTTCTACATTTTGGAGAAAACAAGGCCACATTCTGGCATCAATATGATTTTGTCAGTTCTCAATGGCTACTTGATGTTTTGTCGGCCACAATGGCCTTTCTCCTGGGGCTGAAACTCAGGTATAAGAAGTTATCACAATGCCCATAAAATCTGGGTGAAGGAGCAGTCACTCCTGAAGTTGTTGGGTTACCATTATGTTTGGTATTGAACAAAACCTAGACAGTCACACTCTGCTTTATCATCCTTTACAATACAAGCATGGTTGTCAGAGTACGTGTCCGTGTGGCACGTCTTTTGTGTGTTTAAAGAAGCTTTGTCTTCTGTTCCATCAGTTCGTAGAAGTGCTGACTTTGCCAGGTCAGTCGTTAATCAACATCATTTACTTTCTGGCTGTGTCTCTGCCTTGCTGCCACACGACAGCATCCTTTCCCAGCCGAAGAGAAGAGGACGGCACTTTTGACTGCTGACTGATCCATTATTGAGGTAGATGAACTAAGGGTTGCCCTCAGAGGGAAGGCGTGAAGCTGAACGGCACCCCAGGGAGTTATTTAACTGTTATTTAAGGATGTGCATACAACTGCATCACCAGCCTCTTCAAAAAAACCCATGTCCTGAACAAAGGCCTGGGATTCCTAAGGACAGGATCCCAGTTATGATACCTGTGTAAGCAAACTGAGAGCTTTTTTTGTTGGTTGAAAGAACCTAACAGCATTTTAAGAACAGCACGGTGTTCTGCTTGTGCCTTCATACCTCTGTAATTGTTTCAGTAGCACGTGTGTGATATACTATATCCTTGTGTCTGAAAACTTGCCTAAGAGCAGCAGAGTAGCTGGCAAATCCCAGGTGATCTCTACCCGAGGAAGTGGCAACCTCTGCACGAGGGTGCTAGTCCAGTCCCTCTGGACTCATAACTCAGATGTCAGTGAGAGGCAGCAGGCTTTTCCTTCACTGAGCTGCACAGATTGGTTTGCAAGCTGATAACATTGGGGGCTCTTTGAGGAAAATGGTTGCTGCTGGGAAGCTCCAATTAGGGCAGCAAGAGAAGGATCTGAGCATAAGACGCCACCACGTCTTACACTCAGTAATTCAAGAGGATCATATCCTGCAGCTCTGAAAGGCTATAATGACAACAGAAGTATCATACTAACCGAGCGCTGAGTGAGTCCAGCCAGCTGGTTAAGAAACTACCTTGACATGCTTCCTACACCTTTCTGTCAAAAACAATGTGACAAAAAAAAACGCAGAACGGGATGGGCAAGGGGGGAACGAGCAGTTAAGGGGTTACAAACTGTGCAGTTCTCTAATACCATGCAATGGTTCGGAAGAAGCCCATGGGATACTTCAGCCCCCACAGCAGGGTCAGGCACTGGCCCAAGAGCTGACTCTGCTCCTCCAGGGCCCAAGGGGAACTTCCCAAAGACACTTGGGCACCAGGATTTCCAAGCTCAATTGCACTTCCCTCCCTAAAGCAGTTTCTACTGCTTTATTACAATGCAGAGGGGTTGGACTGGATCTCCAGAGGGCCCTACCAAGCCCTGCCATTCTCTGATTCTGTGATTCCGTGATTCCTAAAGCCCTGTCAACACAACTGTTCAAAAACACAAAGCACAACAAAGGAGAGCCTAACCAGAGTCTGGACTCCCTGAAGGAGAGAGGGCAGCATCTCCGTGGCTGAGTCCCAGGATGACAGTCAGTGATACGAAGTCTAAAGATAAGCAGCTAGGAGGATCTAAAGACAAAAGCACTGAATTACTCCTTCTGCCAGAATAAATTTCAAAAATGAAAACTTTAAAGCCAATTTCAGAAGTTTGTCTGAAAGCCATCTCCCTGCCCAAGGCCTGCAGTTTCGTTCTGAGCTAACGCAGGCCTTTGCTCAGCAGCACGCTAGGGTGGAAATATGAAGCTGGCATTTAGGCCACACAAAATCATACCCTGTATGTACTGAAAGGGAAAGCAAAGTGGACTAAGCTTTCTTTGTTCCTTAGCCGGAGGGTTTGGCTTAGCGCTCAGCCTAGCCCCTCTTTCCAGTTTAAAACAAATTGGATTCCAGTGGTAAAACCCTGGCTCCAGGAAATTACATAGCAAAACTCATGATGAATCCAGAGCAGATCAGATCTGATAAGTCTTTGGGATTTGTTTGCTAGACAAAAACATAAATGCAAACAATCACAATTATTTCATTATTATTAAAAACTAAAACCTTCTTTAAGTGAAAGTTGAAGTGACGGCAGGACATAGCAAGGCTTAATCGTATTATAGACTTAAGGTTTTCGAAATAAATATAACTTCTATAACATAGTAAATGTTGTTACATTATTAAGCTACATCCCTTGGAAGGAAAAACGATGCTTTTCAATTTACACAGAATCAATAGAATCCAAGTCCAGTATCAAGTACCATTCGTAACAAATGCGAATAAAGTACATTCTTCCAAAAATAAATCCTTTCTTTNTTCCAAGCTCAATTGCACTTCCCTCCCTAAAGCAGTTTCTACTGCTTTATTACAATGCAGAGGGGTTGGACTGGATCTCCAGAGGGCCCTACCAAGCCCTGCCATTCTCTGATTCTGTGATTCCGTGATTCCTAAAGCCCTGTCAACACAACTGTTCAAAAACACAAAGCACAACAAAGGAGAGCCTAACCAGAGTCTGGACTCCCTGAAGGAGAGAGGGCAGCATCTCCGTGGCTGAGTCCCAGGATGACAGTCAGTGATACGAAGTCTAAAGATAAGCAGCTAGGAGGATCTAAAGACAAAAGCACTGAATTACTCCTTCTGCCAGAATAAATTTCAAAAATGAAAACTTTAAAGCCAATTTCAGAAGTTTGTCTGAAAGCCATCTCCCTGCCCAAGGCCTGCAGTTTCGTTCTGAGCTAACGCAGGCCTTTGCTCAGCAGCACGCTAGGGTGGAAATATGAAGCTGGCATTTAGGCCACACAAAATCATACCCTGTATGTACTGAAAGGGAAAGCAAAGTGGACTAAGCTTTCTTTGTTCCTTAGCCGGAGGGTTTGGCTTAGCGCTCAGCCTAGCCCCTCTTTCCAGTTTAAAACAAATTGGATTCCAGTGGTAAAACCCTGGCTCCAGGAAATTACATAGCAAAATTCATGATGAATCCAGAGCAGATCAGATCTGATAAGTCTTTGGGATTTGTTTGCTAGACAAAAACATAAATGCAAACAATCACAATTATTTCATTATTATTAAAAACTAAAACCTTCTTTAAGTGAAAGTTGAAGTGACGGCAGGACATAGCAAGGCTTAATCGTATTATAGACTTAAGGTTTTCGAAATAAATATAACTTCTATAACATAGTAAATGTTGTTACATTATTAAGCTACATCCCTTGGAAGGAAAAACGATGCTTTTCAATTTACACAGAATCAATAGAATCCAAGTCCAGTATCAAGTACCATTCGTAACAAATGCGAATAAAGTACATTCTTCCAAAAATAAATCCTTTCTTTTCTGGTACTCTGAAATGTCTCACCTTAACGTCTTTGGATTTGAGTTTAGCTAGCAGGTACCGTATACTCTCTCCATTTGGACGAGTCACAAAGTTGGAAAACCAACTCATATTTGATAAAGGAGAACTTGTTTTCTTTCTCCATTCTTTTATCAAAACAGAATCAAGAATATAATCTACTTACTCAAAATGAAAATGAAATTTTAATTTACTTAATGAAAATACAGTCATACTTTTCAGGGGTATTTGGGTACTTGTAGATGCAGAAAGAAACTACTGGGATTATCACAGATGTATTAATAGGATAGGTCTCTAATTTGCATTGTGATCCGATCCCAGAGATTTAATATAGCAGATCCCAGAGATTTAATACAGCCTAAGCACCTCCACATCTCTGATTGATTGGAAAGGTAACAAGAAACTACAGATTCTCTAGTGGCTGTTAGTATTTTATTTATTTTATGCATTTGCTTTTCTCAGTAAAATAAAATTATCCTAAGAGGGGCTGGCTATGCCAAATAAAAAAAAGCCATAAAAATCACTTTCAAAAAGAGCTCCAATTTCTGGACAAACAGCACTAATACAAAATCAGAGTAAAAGCATCTGGAAAAGGAAAAAAGAAGAGCATGTATGAATGAATCTAGACGAGTTACCCGACTGCTTAAGTAAAAACAAAGTTTTGGGGCTGCCTTCTGATAACAAGAACTTGCTTACAGACAAATACATGCGTAAGCGTTGCCAGTCAAGGAGAAAGAACATTTAGGAAAACAAACTAAAAACACAAAATCAAGTTTCCTGCTTGTTATTGGTCAGCCCATCTCACCTCAGTGAGCCAGCACTTCCCTCCAGATCATTTACACCAGCTGGATGCTGTTGCTGCACCACAGTGTTGTAACTGGTGAGTTGCTTCTGCTACAGGGTTCCACTTCATTCAGAGGGCTGTGTCAGTTTTCTAGACGTTCAGTTTGTTGGACAACCAAGTTCCTCACCTTCTGATTTTGAGACCTCCTCTGCAATTTCCAAGGCTCAATGCATCCCAGCATACTAAGAGGGTGTGCATGTGCTTGGCATTTATTGTTTTATTAATGAGAGTCCAGAATCACTGATCGGGAGGTTGGGGTCCCTAGCAGAAATGCTTAAGATAAAAGGGCATTTTGGAAAAGCTTCTACCAGTTGATTTCTTCTATGCAACCATGAACAAAAGAAAAAGCAAAAAAAAAAAGAAAGCAAACAAAAAATTTAAATAAAATGTAACATATTTTTCACATGGAGCCATGTAAATGTATTTTTTCTGTTGGTTTTTTTTTTTTTTGGTTTAGAGGAAGAGGAAATAATGATGCACAGGTGTTAAACCGTACCACGGAGACAGACACAATCTGTTAGTGTGGTTTTGTCAGCAACCGTTTGGTTACTTGGAGCTTTCTTTAGAGCCTGGAGCAGGGCCAGGTGGTGCCTCCTGATGACACTGAAAGAAGAGCAGTGAGGTGGAGGTCAGTCACCAGAAGAGACCTTTCTGCTTCCGCTTTGCCAAGTTGCTTGACGAGGTGGCCGATGGAAACAGCTCCTTTACACCAGTTACAATGGGATTCTTTCAGGCTCTTTCTCATCTCAGCCTTATTGTCAGCATCGTACACAGGCCAGCGCTGAGTTCTGCAAGCAAGTCACCATCGAAATGACGTGGTGAGCGTTTGCTGACCTCCCAACTGTGCTTCCTTGTCCTGAAATAAATTCGAGCTCAGTTATTATGGCGCCTCCGATTTAATAATTGGCTTTTGGGAGACACTCAAATGCTTCAAATGGAATCTTTTATTAGGGTCAAATCCTGTCCCTATGCTATGGGAATTTTGCCATCGGACTTTGCTGAGACAACAATTTGGCCATTAATCCATGAAAATTTGCTACTGTGGTTCACATTGCACTCCCATTTCGGACCCTGTTGTTCGGCTCACTCTGAACTAGCTTTTTTTCACTTTCAAGAGAATTACACAGCCTAGAGACTAATTCAAACAACAAATTCCGCAACAGCAGGCATTAGCTGCATTAACTACATGACTGACGGGTAGACACCGCCAAACCCAGCTGCAAAATCTTCCCAAACCTGCTAAGAGTCACTAAGTCAATGAAAACATTGAAGAAGCGTCTTCCCCCTCACTTTCACAAAAAGACAACAGAAGCCCCATAAACAAGGAGTTTCTATGGTGCAGAGCCTGGGACCATTAATGCCTGTCATGTCCAAGAGCAGGAGCCGATTCTTTAGGTCAGGGAACACCAAGGCTCAAATTCTGCTCTAGATGTACATCGGGGCTGACATTAATGGGAGCATACCTTAGGGCAGGCCTTCCAAATTGCCACTTGCACATCCTGGCTGACTTCTATAAGCTTCTATCTATCACAATGTATCGCATTTTTGTAGTCTCGTTTGATTTGTAGGTCACCGAAAATTTTCCAGCGTGATGCAAATGTTTTTTTAGAAATGTCCATACATTGCTGTTCAGCAGACGTGCGCTTGTGTTCCTAACCACCCTTCACAGACATGCTTAGAAGCAATTCACAGACTCTTGGGGTTCACAGGTTAAACACCAGTGGTGCAGAAAACACAGCAGATTTTCAGAGGTGACCAAGGTCAGAGTAACTCCTGCTAATTTGAAGTCTGTTTGTTAGCTGACTTTTCCTACCCTGGCAATTGCTCATCGCTCTTGGTCACTGCCAATTCTAAGTTATGCTCCTGGACTTCATCCCTACAACATTTTGCAGCACCTGGTGAAATACCTTTATAAATACAATGGCAGATTTCTGTGCGGAAGGGGGCTAAATACGATGATATCCAGGTTTCTGTGTTTCTGGTTAATAAAACATAAAATTTCTCTCCTGTTGCCTCTCATCAATCCTGTTTAAGTGATCCGGCACGCTCTGAAAATGCACAACAAGGGCTCTATTATGTTCACGCACTAGGTACAGCAGGTTTCACTGGACTGTAACTGATTTGTTTCAGATGAAGGGATGCTGTTAACCACCACTGTGAATATAATTGCTTAGTTGATTTCCACATTCTTGTCATTGTTGGCCTGGCTACTGCAAGAACAAGCCGGTGAGGAATTCCCTTTCTTAAAGAAAGACAAAAAGGAAAAAAAGGAAGTCTTCAGGTCAAACCAGGAGTTCACCCAGACCTGCCTGCACCAGAGGCAATAGGAATTCCCCTTTCACCACTTCACTGCTTGTCCTTTGCTCCTTCTTTAGACCAGAACCATCTTCAGGAGGAGAAACCCTCCAGGTGAAGAGGGAAAGGGACTTTCACAGATGGTCAAAATGCTGAGGTGCCACCTCCAAGCGAGCTCCAGGATGAACAATATCCGATTCCTTTTGTCACACGTGGCAGGGGGCTCAAAAGGCTCCAGCCGACTTCTCAGTACAGGCTGTCGCTCGCAGCCTGTCCTTGCACAAAGCATGGCTCTGCTCCTGACACGTTGCCTCTGTAGCATGTCCCGTGCTATTAAGTTTGTGGGAAAGCCCTCGAATTCCAACTGAGGTCAGAGCTCCCACTACAACAGAAAGAAAAGCCACAGGTAATTCATCACACAGGAACTCACCAGCTGTGGATTTGGTTCCGTCCCCTCCCACAGGGTCGGAGCAGAGTGTTCCCACCTTGGAGTCTGGTGGCACCTGCAGCCTCCAACAAAGACTGATGCCCATCCGTGTATATACATGGCGTACACATATTCTGCTGAGCTCGTTGAGCAGCGTAGCACTAAGAATGGAAATGTTACTGGAGAAGTCTGGTAGTCCAGGGGAACTGGGTATCCAGGTGCCCTTAATGTCTCTCTACTGCCATTTCACACTACATTTCTAATCCAGATTCTTTGGGGTCTTTTCCTTGCGTGAGGAGAATGGTTTTCTTCATTGTGTTCATCGCTGCAGGTTTGAGTCTTCTCCTTTGTGGTCATTTTTTCTCTCTCATGTGGAAAACTCCCCTGCACATCCTTCCTCCTCCGGCTTCATTCTTTTCCAAACCCCAGAAATTAAGGTCTCCTGATTTTACAACGGCTTTTGTACATGCCTTTTTTCTTCATTTGACACGTAATGTCAAGTGTACACATAATTCTTTACAGAATAGGAGTCCTAGGCTTTCTTTCTTACCTTGTAACTTATCTCATCTCCTTAGTGATTATTATCTAAATTCAGGGTGAACTGCATTATTCATTTCTCAGTAAAACTCTCCTTTGAAAATCAGGAGGAAACATTATCGTTTATAGCATTTTGAACATTTTACTTGTTTTAAGTAATTAATCAACATAAATTCTCCTTATGAAAAAAAATCAGTGCTGAGACACAGCCCTTTATAGAAACAGCCTGGCAGCATTTAGCGTAGATGACTACACTTGAGAGCATCGCTTAACAGCAGCACAAACAAATAAGCTCGATGCACTGCAGGTAACAGGAGAGGACTGTGAGTTGCAGACAGACTGAAAGAATGGGAGCATATTTTTCAATAAATGCTAGTTTTGTTCTGGATTATGAACAAACCCACAAAAGTATTCGTATTACAATAGCTCCTGTCACGCATCACAGCCTTAGGGTCCAAAGCACACTGTAAAAAAAGATCAAAACAAAGCAATGAAAAAAAGATAGGCTCTATCCTAAAGAGACAACCCGTAAAGAGAGGCAGGTGACAACAGAGGAGCAATATTGATTAGCACGACGGGCTGCACCCTCAACACAAGCCTTGCAGTACTCTCAGGATGCCTGCAGCCAAGTCGGTAAGTCAGCTCAGAAATATTTGTTATGTTAAAGTAATCCTTCTGTGCCACTTGTTTTGCTCTAGGGTGACATTTGTCTCAGAGGTTAAATGCAGAGGGTCTTTGGCTGAATTCTTACTGTGAGTGACACGAAGGAAAAAAACCCTTGCTATAGGACACCGATTATTGCCTATGGTTCCATTGAAACGTCTGCATAGAAAATCAGGCTGCTCCCAAAGAGCTGCGTGACACCCAGCTGAGCATGGCGTGCAAATTGGGAAGCTCACGGTGCTAGCTTCGGCAATAACTGGGCCTGTTGGGGAAAGATGTGGCTAAGCAGGAAAATCACGCTATGGCATAACAGACAGCCAAGGAATGCCTTCTCAAAGGGACAATATACCTATTGAACAGACACTAGGGATCTATACAGTAGAGCAGAAAAGAGAGCACGTTGTTCTTTGTAAGAGCAAGAAACACCGAGCGAGAGATGCTCCAAATTTCTGTCTTGCTTTACGTAATTGGGATGCATTACCAGCCACAGGAGGTACGTAATCAGCATAAATTACTTGATCATTAGCTACCTAATATGCAACAGTTGCCCTCAGAATTAATTGGGTGAACCAGGAAGGGCAGAATAAAAGTACACAATGACACCATACGAGATTTTTCCTGCTAATGCCACTCAGTAGCAGCAGCACACCAGTCTGAAGTGCTTCTCCGAAAATTTGAATCAAAATTTTCCTAGGAATGTTCATAAGGAAACAGGCTAGAAAAGCGTAACGGTGTGATGCCCACAATGATGTGATGCCAATGATTCTCCACACTAAGAACCCCAAAAGCAGAATTACGCAATGGTGTAAACTGGGAAAGACCCTAAGCTGGAAGCTGTGGGGCTAGAAAAAGCTTGTGTTTCTTTGGTGGGGAAATGATCATGTGCCTGGAAAGTAATTTCATGGCATTTTTCTGGAACAGGCATATTTCCACAGAACATTGCTATATGTGTTTTCGCTGACCAGACTTACCTAGTTATAGCACTACATATGTTATAGATCATCTATTTATACTAGCAAGCAACAAAAATAAAGACGAATACTAAAAACAAACAATCTAAATAAACATTAAAAGATAATTAATGTTCCAAGTAGGGTATATTTGAATGCTCGGAAATCTGGTATTTGAGTCCTTAAACCCATTATTTTTATCATTCATTCATTTTTAAAGTAAAAAAAAAATAGCAACATGTGGATTGTTACGTGGTGACTCTTAGGAGATCTCAAAGAACCCCAAACTCCTCCTGTCTTGTATAATTTGTGTAAAGTTTTATATATAAAAAAAGACACTTTCTATAAGAAGGAGTCCTTCCCCATGTTCTCTTGCTTGGTGGCTTGGGCTCGGCCGGGGTTAATGCCACCCTCCCCTCACACCAGGAATGCCCCATCAGTGTTAATGCTGGTGGCCTCCTGTCCCACCAGAGAGCTTCCAAGCAGGGCAGAGGGATTTAAGCAAAGCTAAGGTTTGGGTAAAGCAACACCATTTCTCATAGCTGAAAAAAATAGCCTAACAACAGTGGAAATGCTGCTGTATCTCATCTGCAGGCAGATTTCTCAGCTGGGGTGATCGTACCCTATAGGTGCTTATTTCTTCCCACTGCTTACAAGGGAAGACCAGGGAACAACCTCTGGTGTAGATGTCTACACCCTGTGTCTGTCAAAGGCAGACCAAGGAGAACGCGGCCAGGAGGCTGTAAGGAGATGTTTGGGGATGGCACCAGACCAAAGGGTATGGATGGATCCTAGCAATATTCCATTGCCAGGGAGGCTGTACTTCACTCCTATTACATTCATTCACAAATTCTGTGAATACATCATGGATACTACGAATCCCACATGTCGTAAATAATAAGCTAAATACGATCTCAATTCCCCCAATAGCTCACTTTCCATATACATTTTACTGTGAACACAAAGACACTTCAGCTTTCCCACACCGCTGCCATGCAAAGTTCACAAGTTGAATTTCGTGGTCTGCGGCTGAAACGTGCAAAATGAGTTTTCAGCTTTACTGCACCAAAGGGAAGTTTTTCCAGACTGCAGAAGAACGGCAGCCAAGCATGGATGTTTAGTTTCAGCCTTGCAGGAAGGGCTGAGCAGCACACGCAAAGCACGCTCCTGCCAGCACAGCTCTTCAGGGAGGTCACAGGCTAAAGGTTTACAGCACTTTCCCTAAAACGAGAAAGGAATTAATTCATTGTTTCCATACTGGACAAAAGGTTAAAGAAAGACTCTCAAAGGCCGGGGCTCCGAGGTAAGCAGATGGAGCCTACCAAATACTCTGCAAACTTCCTCCTCTTCTTGAATTACTATGGCACCTTAGGGGGCACTTGGCTAGTGATACCCAGAGCCATTGTCCTCGAGGTGGTACTAATGGCAAAAACCTGCCCCAAATAGATTATAAAGCATAAGAAGTGCCAGGTGGTACGGGCATACAGCAGGGCACAAATACGTACGCGCAAGATAAGCAATGATTTTGATATATCAGTAGCCTAACTCCGTAAGGTAGTTGTCTTTTGAAAAGTGAATCGTGCAGCAACTTTGGTGGTACTCAGAAAAGTTCTTTCTAACGTGGGGGGAAATGAGACAAAGCAGAAAATATAACAAGGCAATGATGGAGGCTCGTGTTGCAGCCTGCTTTCAATTGGGAGTCAACATCTTGACAATAAATAAAAGAAGCCATGCAATGAGGATCACCTGTGAACCGCTCGTACCGCAAAGACTGGTTTGATTCACTACAGAGAAGTGGAGAAAGAACAGCCGCACACAAAAAGGCTAGGAACAAAGCAAAAAGGCTTCAGGTTAATTTGGATACAGACTTCTAAAAGCCTGCATGAAATTATAGCTGTGTGACATTTTAGCATAAGAAAGACCATACTTTAGAGATGTTACGCAAAAAAGCAATTGTTAACATGAGGTGAGCTAACAGCTAAACAGCCCTTAGAAGAGGTCAGGTAAGACTCTATCTGAATCAGGCTAAAACTGTAGCTTAGAGACAAAGGACTGCAGTTTGGAAAGAGGTCTGCACGTGGAGAAATATAACCGTAAGATACACACCGTGATAGTAGTTGCATTTGTAGTTATGATTAAGATCTCTCAAAAGATCAAGGAAACAGAAGGAGAAGGGGACAAACGACAGAAGATCCTCCACCAAGACGTCCACCAGCAAAAAGAAAAGAAAAACGTGGTGAGAGGAGTATGAGTAGAGGCAAACGGCCACCGATGGCCAAGAATGTCAGGACTTCAAGAAGAGATGTCATGGACTTCGCTGAAGGTGGCTGACAGTGGGACAGAAGGAAGGGTATAAAATACTGACTTTGAGCTTTTCCTAAGATGAGGTCACTAGAAATGTTGCTCCCAGCAGGAGTATGCAGCACATATCATGCAGTTATTTAGAGCACACAGAAATGCTGCGTTTGAACTTTTATTAAATGAGAAACTCCCACATCACTAGGATCTGGTCCACTAACTTCCAATTCCTGGTGTCACAGCTCTTCCCTCTGCAAAAGAAAAAAAAATTATGATGCAAAGGATTTATGACCTTTCTTAAGGCACAGCTCAGCTTCAAATAGGAGAAAGGGAGAAACATGTGCATGAAGACCACAGCAAAACCTCAGAAAGGGTGAAGTAGAGCCAGTGGAATGACAATTATCTGGGAGTGCACCAGCTCCTGTCCCATGGAAACAGGCTGAACATTTTAATGTGAAAAGCCTGTATCAGCCTGAAAACAGCCATAAGGTATGAAGTCTTGCACTCCTTAAACATCAGTTTCTAGCCTTCAAAAACCCTGCTGAGGAATCTACACTGACAAAAAGCTCCAGGTCTCCGCATCAACCTCTACGTGGAGCCTACAAATGAGGCAACACCACTACCAGCAGCAGTACCGGGCTACTCTAGTAGGATCTGGAGCAAGGTCTTAAGCTGAGCCAGCGACCTCCTGCAGCTAACATCACAGCAGAAGGCAGCTGTCAAGGAAGCAGATTCCCTGCAGTTCAAGGTCCCTCTTCTTTTTCTGTTTCTCTTTCAAGTCCTTCTGAATCCTGAACAGCTCATCACTGTGATTCTTAGAACCAGGGCCAAAACAATTTGAATGCTCACAACGTGCAAGTTATTGAACGCTTCTCCCAATAGCATGCATCTTTGTTTACAGTCCCCTTGACTGATGCAGGCCCTTCCCAATCCAGAACCTACAGGACTGCATATTTTAAAAGGGTATTCATCCTGTATTAAAAAAGCATGCCTTAACTGTAGCCAGATGTCCACCGAACTCCACAAAAAGCTTTTTCTGCCAGTGCCACTTGGTTTACTCTTACATCTGTTGCGTAGCTCAGGAATTAGTAGAATGTACAACGCTTTATGAATTCCCTCTGCTCTCATTCAGTGTTAACATATTCAACATGTTTTTCTAAAACCACAAGCAGGCACACACATGAACGCTTTTCCCCATTTCTTTTAATTTATTTGCATAACTTAACTCCCAAAGCTAACCTGGAAACTTCACAGAAACTGGAGACAAAGCCCGTCCACCTATATAAAAGCTCAGCCTGTTTCTAGCTCTAGGGAGGACTGTTTCCAAAGGGCGAAATCTGACCTTACCGAAGCTAGCAGCAAAACTTTGCAGGGGCTCCATTAAAAGCAAGTTTGGCCCAAAACCACCCCCAGGACTCTTCCCCCATCCCTTTTATTTATGGTTAAGGCACACTATCCGCTTTATATGAACATGTTTGAATTAGTATTCAGGAGTTTAAAGCTCCTTGGACTGTGCTTAAGCCTATACACACTGTAGCGGCATCACGCTGGAATTTAGCATAGTGGCTGTTTTTTTCCTAGACATTTCTTTTTCGTCTGAGACTGAACTTTCCAGCTTGCTTTCTCCCATTCAATCCCAGGAAGTAAGCACAGGTGTCAAATATGCCAAATAAATCCCAAATCATCTCAGTCTTTTATTTTTTGGAAACGAGCGAGAGAACAATGACAGACTGTAATTACCGTCTTATTGAAAGCCCAGATTACTTCATATTCTGCACAAACAGTAATTTTGTTTGCTGAAGTAAACTCGGACCTGATTCCAATTTTCTCCTTGGTTAAAAAGGCGGCAGTTTGTTGCATGGAAGGAGAGAGAAAGCAAGTGCTCAGAGCTGCTTATGTGGTACAGACTTAACAAGAAGGGTTGTGAAAATCAGTGAACTGGAATTTGCTGTTCTGGGTGCTGCATTTCCCCCACTCTGATCTCAGGCTGGGCTCACAGTGCCTACATAAACCACAGATGGCAGCAGCCTCTGCAAATCTCATGCTTCCAACTGAACTTGCTACTTTAATGAGAGTGAATTCCCTTTGCACACTGTTCCCCCAGCTGAATGCTTCAAGGGGATAATCCAGCTCCTCTCTCCTTGCCAGTGCCCTGCTAGCACAGCCCACAAAATGTCATTGCATGTTGGCACAGGGTAGGAAATACATCTGGAGAGAGATCTATGCACAAGCTTGCAGCCGTGGGCCAAATGTTGTTGCCTGATGCTGCTTGTCCCTATTAGTTCTCCTGAGGCGGAAAGGGAAATGCATGATGACTGATCTACCGGAAGAGATTACACTCCCCATCAAGTGGCCTTGGGAGAGGATTCCTTTCCTTCCCAGTCAGTCAAGCCTCCATGGAAATACGCCACAGGCAACGTACGCTTTGGATCTAAGGTCCACTCAGCTGCAAAGTTACCATCCTTCCGTCCCAGAATCAGAGAAAGAAAGGGATTTGGAGGCGGCATGAAGGGATCATCTAGCTCATTCTTCCACTGTAAGGCAAGCGGAGCCACAGCTACATGTCTCCAGACAGATCTTTCCTTTAGTTCTGACAATCATCTCCCATGTTGCCCATTCAGTTCGCTCCAGAAAGACCTTCTTGTTGTCCAGCCCTCACTGCAGTGAAGCTCACTACTTCCCATCACATCTCCCACTGCTACAAAAGGCAATTTTACCCTCTGTGTTACTGCTCCACATTTTATATATTTGAAGATCACTGTCACGTCACCCTCACACCTTTACTGAATGGTCACCCTCTGGCCAAGTGGGCCACATCTTTCTGGATTTCCTATCGCGTCTCCCAGCTCAGCTTCAGAGGCCAAAGAGAGGAGAAGGTTTACCTAAACATGTCTTGCAAAGGACACTCCAGTCTACACATCCTATTATGAAGCCTGTTTTTTTTTGCAGCAGTAAGACATTAGAATCACAGAATGGTGGAAGGGTTGGAAGGGACCTTAAAGACCATCCAGTTCCAAACCCCCTGCCATGGGCAGGGATGCCTTCCACTACACCAGGTTGCTCAAAGCCCCATCCAACCTGGCCTTGAACACTTCCAGGGAGGGGGCGGCCACAACTTCTCTGGGCAAGTGTCTCACCACCCTCATCACGAACACATTGTTGTCTTGTCTTTGGTTTGAGATCCATCACGCCCCCACCCCCATCCCCTCCCTGATCCTTTCCCGCAGAACTGCTTTCTGGCTAGGTTTCTCCTCTCACCCTGTGTCTGGACTGTTGATTATCGCAAATCACCTTCACATGTATGCTTCTTCACATAATTTCTGCAGTTCGTGGAAATAATTTTCAATTCTAGTTCTGCCCTCGGATGTGCTCTCAGGCCCTCCACAGCTGCTCATCATCAGCAAACATAGTGAGCCAATACAGTAATTGTGTTGCGTTGCTTGTATTTCCTTCAAAATCACTGCTAACTCAGAGCTTACACTATTCAGAAAGTAGTAAAACGCACTGAAAAGAGAGAGGTCTTTTACATCACTCCTGGCATTTGAATTTCTAACAGCCAGCTTAAAGGAGTGATTTCTCAGCTTCTGTCTTCTGCCACAGCAAAGTGCATGGGAGCACGATGGGAGTTTCTTCTGGTATCAGTAAACTCAGGAGGGGGGAAACCGCTCTCAGTGCCAACAGCATTCACACAATCTCGAGCAGCAGCAACCGTCAGCATCTGATAAACGCAGATTGCTTAAACCTCGCCAGTCCACGAGGACTTAGAGGGATCAGCGAGCAGAGCGAACGGAGAGGCAACACACCAATGGAGTCATTTTACCGTATAATTTCGATGCATTGTATCCAAAACACACAAAGCACAAGCTGTTCAGGTGAACAGAAAGAAAGTCGATGTTGGCTACACTTCATATTTCAGGCGAAAACATCCTAGGCTGGGTGTTTCAAAGAGCAGCAGGCTCCCATCAGAACGAGTTACTCAACAGCTACTGCCAGAGGACCTCTGCACTGCGCTTCTCAGGGGAACAGCGCCCGACTGGAAAAGGCCAAACGGAACAAGCGATCTGTTTAATTCGTGGCCCATGGCTGTTACAAAAGTATAAAAATTAGGTGGGAAAATGTCTCTGAAAGCATGAAACAAAGCAAAAATGAGTTAAGGAAACACAGTCAGTGTACACCTTCCTGTCTTGTACATCTTCTCCGCCTTCTTGATCCCTCTTCTCTCCTTCCCATTCTTTTAAGTTTAGGCATAGCTGGTAGTAACAAGCACTCTTGAATTACTATTTCTTCACACTACCATGGCCTACATTACAGCCTTGTGCACAGCGCCCAGGCAGTTCACTGCTGTCAGGCATTCCCGTTCATCTCTCGACATACCTCTCCGCTGTGGCTGCCATCAGCCAGGACGGGTCAGGGCTGCAGGCAGAAGCGCCTGCCAGCTCACATTTGGAGCCAGCTGATGGCTGCTTCAGTCAGCTAGAGGATTTGCTTCCCATTGCAAAGTCCCAGCAATGCCACCACGACTTTTACAGTTTTCACGACTTTTACAGTTCCCCTGCAAATCCCCAGACCTGAAACAGAAAGGGAAATAGATGCCCAGGGCCTGGGTACCAGCTCTTCTCCCCACTAAGAAAAACCTTTTCAATTAGCTTTATCTGCGTGGCTCACGGGCTTTTAGAACATTGCATCAGCCAACCTACAAACCAAATATTGAGCACAGTACGGATGCATTCATGACTTGCTCTGGGGACTGAAAATAAAAATTTCCCCATTCCCTAACCTACAGCCAGGGACGATAAACACCGTAATTCATGCTTCAGGAGGCCTCCTCTTCCAGAGTTGGACAATAACCTAGAGATAGACAAGGAAAAATAGCAATGTTCCATCTGAACACAAGGAAGAACTTCTTTACCGTGAGGGTAACAGAGCACTGGAACAGGCTGCCCAGAGAGGCTGTGGAGTCTCCTCAGGAGAGATTCAAACCCGCCTGGACCCGTTCCTGTGCACCCTGCTCTGGGGGCACCTGCTTGAGAAGGGGGATGGACTGGGGGATCTCCAGAGGGCCCTTCCGACCCCTGCCATTCTGTGAGTCTGTAATAACCAAGAAGTCGTGTCCTGCCTCCCCATGAGACCCGAGTAAGTAACAACGTTAAGCTATGTTTACCCAATTCTCCTACGACTTCCAAAGGCCAAATCGAAAAGGGACTAGGAAGCAAACAACTTGGAGAAGCGATCCTGTGGCATCACCTCTGTCCATGCCACAGGCTACTTTTAAAAAGCTTCAGTCAGCAAGCTGTGGAGGTTGGAGCATATTGGCTTGAAGGCTTTACCCACAGGGGAGGGTGCGAAAGCAGCAGCAGCATGCCTCGGTGAGCTCCCCTCCACCCCACAGCACCTTCAAGGGCAGCGAGCTTGCTGCGGGAGCAAAGCTGGGCATCTGCGTTTCTGAAGAGCCAGGAATTGCAGTGTGGGAGCGGATGGGATGTCTCCTACGAGAGCTGAAGGAAAGGCAGGAGGTGCGGCAGAACGCAGAGCAGCCGGCAGCCAGGTAGGTGCAAGTGGCACAGCTGGAACAGCAATGGTGTCAGGCCAATGACGCAAGCAACCTGCTCTGCTGGGTCGGACAACAGTCAGCACCAGCTGTTTGAAAAAGTGGTAAACCATTTGCAAGGACAGTAACGGGGCATTTGCTTTGCATCCAGTGGGCTTCCTTTAGAAGGTGTGGGGTTTGTGCCTGAACATTCTACCTGCACCTCCCCGTATGTGCCAGCTGAGGCTTTCACGCACCCAGCTGAAGGGCCTTTGGAAGTAGAAAATAAGGACCCGTCTTTTTATTGTGATTTATCAATATTCCAAGTTCATTCAGTAAATAACAGGAACATCCAGGGAACTACCCCAGGTCTCTTAAATCCCAACCTCTCTGTAACTGAATCTCACTTGAGAAAATGGGTGATGTCCCTCACTTCACTGCTTCTTTCCGCCTCTCCCTCTACCTCAGGGCTGCTGCTGCTGCTGCTTCTTCAGCATCTGCCTCGAGCACAGCGCAGACCCAGCAGCACTGGTCTTACTCCCCCAGCTCTATCCCTCCAACATGCAAGCAAAGCTCTGTGCCAGGTTATGACTCGACCAGAGTATGATATTTCTTCCAGAGTCAAGGTTTGTCTCAAGTTAACTATATATATTGGTTTTCATTATTGTATTAAATGTTAGCTTCAACAATGTCCAAAGTTTCACAGGTTTTATAAGCAAACTGGTTTTTTTTTGGTAGCTACACTTCTGAAACTGTGGCATGCTGGAAAAGTTAAAAAAGAAAGGACAGCAACAAAAATTTTTAAAAGTATCATGTTATGAAGAGGCACAAAATGATTTTTATTTCACCAAAGCCAGAGATACGGGCTAAAACATTTGAATACTTCAGATTTCTGTACAAGGTAGAGCAGGAAGACATTTGCAAACAACTCAGGTACCTTACTAAACAAAGGACAGAAATGGGTCAGGGCAGGTCAAATAGCTAAACTCAGCTTTTCAGGCCAAACTGATCTGAATTCAAACCAATGATGTCCAATTCTGTAATTTACAGCTTAGTAGCATCTCCCTCCGGAATGTCAAAACAGCAACTCAATGCATAGTCCAGTGCTTTCACGTTTCCCTAGTGGGGCTATTCACATGCTGAACAAAGACTGAAAGGAGCCAGGCTAGGGGGAAAAAAGTAAGAATCTCACTAAATATTCAGTATTTAAAATGCAGGTCAGAGAACACAATTGAGTTTAATTAGAAAACTAAAACGGCATCCTGCATGTTGATGCACTTGCTCACTGCTTGGGTTCATTTCAAAGTGTTCCCATTTGATTGTCCTTGGAGACACTTGCGTTTGTATCTAACAAAGGAGATAAAAAATGACAGGAAATGTTTGTTCTGGGTGTATCTGTGTAAATCTGCTTGCAGCAAAGATGTTATTGCAGCCCGCCACTACAGCACTGAGTTCACGAGACAGGAACGGTTGGACGCTCAGTGCTGCATGAACCCTCTTCCCTGGGAAAGCCCTTACCGGCTCACATCCGTAGCAAAATGCAGTTTCCAGTGCACTGTCTTTTGATTTTTACAACTTCAGAAAATTAGAGCAGTGACAGACCTGTGTCACAACCTGCCTGGAAATGACTGGGTTTTCAGTGCCTGGGGGGTAATTCCCAGCTGCAGCGCACAGGGATGCTGCTGAAATGCACAGATGCAATGATGGCGGATTTTAAAAATGGAACCTTACACGCTTATTTATGGTTATAAATAATATTGCTTCTTGCAATACTGAAGGTGGAAAACCCCAAGTGTGTGAAGCACACTCCCCACTGAAGCTCATCAGCTACTCCTGTTGATGCTACTCGAATATGACTGTAGTGAAACAAGCTGGATAGCATTCCTATAAGTAAATTTTTCAAACCCTCTAGAGCTCTTCACTGTTTTTCAAAAGTTATCATATAATATAAATCAGCAATTTTTATAGCTAGGTTTAGCAAATGTTATGTAATCAAAAATCAGGATGTGTTGTGCTTATGTTTCCTTCAGTTTATGGCTTTGTGGAAAAAAAAAATGAGGCAGAAATCACAGCTGAATTAAACACTATGGAATGTATTCAAGAAAGAGTTTAGGGTACTGCAGGTCAGGACTGACCTGAAGTGAAGATACTAGGGGGTTATTCCCAGTCTCCATATGAAAGACACGTTATATAAATCACAAACACATTATATAAAGTATATATATGGGTACAAGGAAAAAGAAAATTAAATACTGTTGGAGGCCCACAATATCTGTCTATTTTTGCAATGGAGATGAAAAAACAGCCCAACAGGAATGGTCCTAAAAGTCTGAGTGTTTTCAGTCTACTCCTGTTTTCCTGTTGCGTGTGCAGTTCAAAAGTTTCAATGTTAAACTAGTGCACTGGTTCTCTAATTTTCCACAGAGAGATCTCCTTTCCTTCACGGAGACCTCCCCTGGCTAGAAGATAACTCTTCTGTTTGCACGGTACAGGAAGGGATGGAGGGCTGGAGTCCCAGTGCTGGGGCATGCAAGAAATTGTACTGAAATAAAACCAGATTATGAACAAAAGATTGACCTGTGTTGATGACTGATGTTTCAGCTGAGTGAAATGCAACTACAGCAAGTGGCAGCAAACACATACACACATAAACTAAGCTAGTTGTTAGCACCAAATGTAAGATGTAAACCGTACTTCTGAAGAAACATTCAAACCCATTTTAGAGCATTATCCGCAGACATAGACATAAACAAACAAATCACAGTAATATAATGGGGTGAAGCTCAGGAGGAACATCCTCTTCTGTTCTCCGTGACTATCTCAGCCTCAAGAGGAAATGCAAGACTGGGACATGAACGTGGCGTTGTCCTGTTTTGTGTAACAGCCACTCGTTCGCTGGCCAGTGCATTGACCGTGAAAGTCTTATTGTGTGTTGCTTCAGCGTGAAAAATGCTAGACTTAAGCAGTTGCTTATTGAAATAAGTGAATCTCCAGTTCAATGCACTTGCTCAACAGTGGCGGGTGGCTCACCCTCCTCAGTGTGACCCAGATCCATGGGACAGTCCCAAGGAGACAACCCATGGTCCACTGCTCACCAGTGTCCTTCCCATGATCAACCATCCACAGGGACCTGAGTTTTCATCTCAGAGGACAACTTGTCCTAGACAAGGTTTGCTGCAGCTAAAGGCTGTCCCATGAGGAGCATTCCCTCCCCACATGGACTGAGTGCACTCCAGACCAGTCTCAATATAACACCCGCCACCAGCAACAGCTGGAGGTGGGTCTTGATGAAAACACAACTCTTCTTCCCGTCTTCTTTCCCTTATTCTGTCTTGTGGTCATCAACAAATCCCATGCCCACTTGCGGAGACAGCTGGGACACAACAAGGGAAATTCCAAGCAGATTGGCCTAGCTTCTTCCTAGGAGGGACCAGCAGAGCTGGGGCATCTCTCCAAGCACCCTCATCGAAGAGCACACACTGCTCTTCAGAGAAGCAGACCAAAACCTGGAAGAAATGTTAACCACCTCAATTGAGCCAAACCTTATCCAAAGGTACTGCCCCAAACAAAACCAGAATGTACTTTTAAATCCCTCCCCTCCTCATTTATGATGAAGGATGTTCTTTGGCTTGCAGATGCATGCATGCTTGTATTCTGATTAGATGAGGGATGTTCCTCTGCCTGCCCTTAGTGATTGCAGCTGCAGTTCAGGACAGATTTCACTCGCCAGCAGTGCAACAGGAATTTGAGGGTTGCATTTTTCTTTCCCAACGAAAAGAGACAAAAGCTATGAAGCATTTCTGCTCCTTTGAAGCTTGTAGACAAACTGACAAAGAAAAAAAAATCTCATTACTTGGGACATATTTTACCTCCTGCAAAGGGTGAAAGAGGCCAAGTGCAGAGACAGTTAAAATAACCAACCCCTCCTCCATCCCTGCAAACGCACTCAAGCCTAGAGCATTACCAGGGATCTCCCACTGTGGGGAGCTACAGACCACAGTGCCCTCGACTCACCCAGCCAGAAACAAAATTAAGGGGCTTTAACACAACAAGGTAGGAACTGGATGTCAGGGTTTCCTCCCGGAGGATGTGTAACAAAGGCTGCGGTGCACACAGAATCAAAGATGGGTACCCACATGCTAGAACCAAGCTGGTCTCCTGAGCAAAGGGCTGGCAGGTCCTGTGTTGCACGTCCCCCTCGAAGCCGCAGGTAGCTGATGCCCTGGAAGAATGTGAGCTTTTCCCTCCTTCAGAAATGCTCCTGGCTCTTTGTGAGCTGCTCCTGATAGAGGAATTCCCTTCCCGACCCCCAGCAGGAGATCGGTGCGTGTGCCCAGACGGACAGCCTGCTACGCCAGCCAGAACAGCTCTTCTTAAATCAGGTTGTGAGCTGATGGCTAAGAAAAAAAATAAATCTATTTGTTTTAAACTACTGCCTTAGGTGGGAAAGCTCGTAGCTGTAAGCAGATGACCCTGTTGCAGCTAGTAGAGAGCAATGGGGGAAATTAAATAACTGTTAGATGAACACTTGAATGAAGTGAGGCAAAGTAGCACAAGGATTTCAACATGAGCTGAGCGCTGAAATCAGACATGTGCTTTGGGATCCCAACAAAAAGCCTTCACAGAAACGAGTGACGGTGCAACACAGAAAGCCACGGAGCAGCGGCAGCAAGTCAGCCATAAGCACAAGAGAAGATGTTGCTCCTCAAGATAGCTCCAGGGCTGACTTGCATTCAAAGATTTAGCTTGACTATCCCCTCACCTACAAGACTCCAGGGCACACCCAGAGACTGACCTCTCCAAAGGTCAAATTCTTAATGAGCAGCAGAGTGAAGAAAGCACAAGAAACAGCCTGTTACTCAGATTCCGGGCAGGACAAATCCAGCCCCATCAGTGGTGGAGCAGTGTCTGACGGTGCCAAATTCAGCCCTGCCTGGGGATGGTCTTCTGCTGCTGGGCTGGATCCGATCCAAGCAGTTCAAAGACGGTTGTTTTGGTTCTTCCCCACCCCCGCCCCCAAACTGCTACTATTTTTCCACCTTTTAGCCTATTCATAAAAAAATAGAGACCCGGTACAAAGAACATAGGCCAGACAAACAAAAGTTGCTCCATCTGAAATTGCTAATGAGAGAGGCCTCCCTTTCTGGCAGGGAGGTTGAATCGAGTTTACTCACAGGGCTGTTTAAGTTGGGTTGTTTAGATTCAGAGTAGAGGCCACGAAGTATACAAAAAGCATTCACAGATACAACAGCAAAGGCATTATGATCCTCATAGCTTACCAGGTTAAATAAGCAAGCCCTTTTCTGCAGAGGTTTATATAAAATCCTTCTTTCCTGTATTTTGACCGTGTCTGCTGTATTTTCACACACATAAGCAGTGGGTAATTTGTTACAAACAAAGACCTGGTGATTCAGCAGAAGCATTGGTGATATGCAACACATATAAAATGAGGCTAAATTTACATCAATTCCCCCCTTCCATCTTACGGTCTCTCATATCTATTACCTACTCCCTCTGCTTCAACACCTCTCCTCTCTCTCTGCATTGGATTTTGGTAGATTATCTGGAAGCGTCGACTTTTTGTACTTTTTGGACATTCAACTTATACAAGGGAAACACGACCAAACAACAAAACTAGATTTAAATGTTTGCTCACTACTTCGGAGAGGGTGAGCACCTTTGCTCAAAGAGGTTTATTTTAAATACCTGCAGAGTTTGGTGGTCCACAGCACCGCAGCATCACACCAGCTCAAAGACTCTCTCACCCACTGTGGGAACGGCTTAGAGCTTTATTGAGTACTTATAGCCTAAAATTGGATAACTGCATTCCGGGTAATAGCTGAGGAGCTCTTAAGTAAACAGTCTTAGGGAAAAGTTGATGAAATGAGACAACAAACACCCATTTTAAATCTCTGGGCAATGCTGTCCATGCTTATGACACGCTGCAGCAATTCCTTTTTTGCTGTTTTCCTAGTGCTTCTTTCACAGCCCTGTGTTCAGCTTCCCTGGCTATATTCAGATCACAGTAGATGCAAAAGGTATTTATCTGTAGGGTGGCCCCAAAGTTAGAAAACCCTTGTGCAGAAGCCTGCACTAACTTCCCATTAACTTCAGCAGAGCTGAAATCCTGCTGACCTGAGGCCACAGTTTATGTCTAGCTCTGGTTCTAACTAGTGCCAGTAGTTTTTCTTCCATAATTGTATACAGGTACATGCACGGCTGCTGAAGTGGATGTAGGTAGGAAATGCATTAATTATGAAACTCTTAAAGAGTTAGTAAAAATGGGTGGCTAATAGTCATTTTCCTGTCAATGGCAAGAGACATTTTAGCAGGATACGTACCTAGGCTTTAAATGAAAACCAGAATTAGAAGACATTAGAGATATACCTTTAGATCCTTTGTTGTTAAAGGAGTTAAAACTTTCTGTGTCCTATACATTAGAAACCCCCTATATTTTCGTATCAAATGTACATGGCCAGAGTGGATGAAAAGTGACCAGAAATTACAGGCAAGATATAGTACACGTAGTAGAGTGACACCGTGAATCTTCCAGATTTTCAGGTCCCTGCGGGAACGGCCTTTCTGGAGAGTTTGAATGTAACTCTAACATAAAAGTAACATTTGCAGTGCATGTTGAGTGTCTCTATTTTCACCTTCAAAAGGAAACAAACTGTGGAACTGGCAGAACATAATCTTCATATGCCTATAGCAGAGCTCACTCAGATGCAACAAAGTAGTCCACGGCTGCTGTAATACCAAAATCCTCCAACTAAGACAAAGGGAGGGTGGGCAGGTGGAGGGGAGCAATTTAGGACAGGACTCAACACCAAATCTGCCAGATGTATCACTGTACTGTGTGCACAGTATGAAATGCTTGCAGCGAGTTGCACATGGCAAATCCAATGAGATATATGTGCACTTAAACATCCTGGGTCTTCTGAAGGCTGTAAATGGGAAAAATCAGCTTAAAGACAGAAAAGATACGGTGACTGAGGGGCACAGTGTAGTGTAAGTTACACAAGATCAGGAAAGCAGAGAGAGGTCCAGTCTAGAAGGAGCGAGGAGGAACGGTGTCCTCCCAGAGCCCAGATGCAAAAAGAGGAAAAGGCAGACATTTTCAACATATATTTAATGCAAGTCCTAAAGCAGAATTCCAATTGAAAAGCCCAAAACAAGAAGCCTAAAAGGACAGAGAAAAGAAGAAACATCGTCTCATCTACAGACAGCCAAGCCTCACGCCGAGCAATCGCTGGGTACCACAAAGAAGAGAGACTGCTCTTTGGCAAACCAGCCTCAGGCGGCTTGAAGAGAAGTCAGCTGCAGGGAGCCAAGACACTGCCACTGAAAAGCAAGGATATTTGCTAAATACTCCCTAGAAGTACATTTTCTTATGATTTACTTTTGCAGATGTTCAAAGTAGTACAATCTAACTTACGCTTAACTTTATTCTATGAAGATAATGGCCAACCCTAACGCTTACCTTTAAATTTTGTCTGGTAATGAAACAATTTTCCAGTGACCTGACGTGGCAGGGAACCTTCAGGAGTAGCGTTACTTTAAGAGAGTGAAGTGACTCATAGTCTCAGATAGAAGTTAACTAGTTCTCTAGAGTTGGAGATAATGCTTTACACCTTCCTGAAAGCAGCTGGTTTAGGGACTGGTGGGACAACAGACAAACTTCTTCAGGTCTCTTCAGTGGGTGAGAAACCATTGCCCGAAGGCAAAGAGCGGGAGTGTGAAATCAGCTACTGACCCTGAAAACACTGTCTCATTCCATCATTCAGAAATTAATATGATTAAACAAAACATCCTGGGAAGAAATAAGTCATTTGAAGGGCACAGTATAAAAAGGACACTTTGGGCATTCAGGACTTTGGGTTGGGTTTTGAAATTATTTTCTGGCTATCTTGCAAAAATACCCATTTCTGGGACTGCACATGGAACAGTAGTACTGCATTATTGAGTCTAAAAGTTGGTACGTGCTTCAGAGCCCTAAGTCTACGCAAGAGTCTTTACTTGCATCTTAATTACAAACGCATTGCCTTGGGACAAGACAAACATTTATTTGCCAAATGTGACCAAGCTTCACATTCTGATGACTGCACAATTTCATTTTTTAGCAATTCTCATGGTCTTCAAACACAAGCATTTGTAATTATCGCATTATCTAGATCAACACTTTAATACATAAATTAAAATTAATTAGTTAAGCTCAGGATCTTGCCCAGCAGCATTTCCTGTTCAGTGATTCGGATCAGCGTGGGCTGATCCTTACTGGAATGACTGAAATCTTTAACTGCATCACACATGAACACAACAGGATTTTATGCTCATGGAAGTGATTTAATGTCCACTCCCCCTTAATGAAGTAAGCCTTTTAAGTGATCCACAGAGAAAAAGTTAACAGCTTTAACACTCTGGCCCATACGGCTTACGGGAGTCCCTTTACTGATCAGCATAAACCCCAATACTTTTGCAACAACTCTCAGAGCCAATAAATGTCAGCAACAGTTGGGCTGGTTTGGAAACGAGTGCTGCCCTCCTTCTGGCACCAGTTAAGGGAACCATTTTCCCTTGAAATAGTGAGCCTAGGTCTCATTAAAAGTCTGATTTTGATACCACTTATCAGCAATACCTGGAGCAACTCCACTGACATTAATAACACAGCGACGGGGTAAAATCAGACTAAGCAAAAATAAGGACTCAGGGCCACAGGCAATAAAAAAATTTTGTGTCTATTTATATCAGATCTAAGCCTGGCCTGGCTGATCTCACCCTTGTGTGTATTCAAGAAAAACAGGTAGGTACAATGCAGGAGGGGCACCAAGTAAACTTGAAGGAGCACACACTGAAATATTTTTTGGCTGCTTGTAATTTCATCATTCACCCAGTGAATGCAAATTGCTTTGACTACTATTTTTTCCTCCATACAGATAAACTGGAAAATGCCTTTCTTTACCTTCCTTCTGCTCTGGCAGCTCTGTAACATCCTTCAGAAGACTACGAAGGGTCTGGGGGCTGTACCGTACACCTCCACGAAAGAGCACAACCTTTACATTCTCACATTCCAATCTAAACAAACCCAATCCTGATCCACTCGGGAAACTAAACAGCGGGCCATTTAATCGGTGACTAACATGGCCACAGGCTTCTGAAGTGGAGCTACATTATTTCTGGCCAGTTTTCTAGCACAACCAGCTAAATTCAGGTCTCTCTAGACCCGTTCTCTTTGACACAATGCGTGTTTTAACAAAAAAACCCCGAGCAATAGTCAGAGTCACTTAGAACAATTTGAAAAGGAGAAGAAGACTATTCGGAGTAGTCAACATGGATTCAGCAAGGGAAAGTCCTGCTTGACCAATCTGATAGCCTTCTATGATGGCCTGACTGGCTGGGTGGACGAGGGGAGAGCAGTGGATGTTGTCTACCTTGACTTCAGCAAGGCTTTTGACACTGTCTCCCACAACATCCTCATAGGAAAGCTCAGGAAGAGTGGCTTAGATGAGCGCACAGTGAGGTGGGTCAAGAACTGGCTGAATGGCAGAGCGCAGAGGGTTGTGATCGGTGGTGCAGAGTCTGGTTGGAGGCCTGTGACCAGCGGTGTTCCC
>VZSC01000370.1:44421-76547 GCA_013398225.1 Steatornis caripensis
CATTTTTTTTTTTTTTTTTTTTTTTTGTTTAATAGCTAGAAATGAGAGTCTTCAACCCCTTACGCTCCTGGCTTCAACCACAAGGACAGAGCTGCTCTTCCAGCTGTCTGGGGCAGCAGCAGAGGCAAACCCCAAAATACTGTAATACAATTCACTGAAGTAGAATCTCCCTCAGTCACATGAGTAGGTCAGACAGTCATAGATTAATTTAGGTAGAAAGGGAGCTCCAGAGGTCGTCTAGTTCTACCCCTGCTCAGAACACGTCAGCTTGCTCAGGATCACACCTCCTTGGTTTGCAAAAACCAGGTGGGTTTGACAGAGCAAAAATAATGACGTGACTGGAGCACAGCACTGATTTCATCATTTAGAGTCACTTTTCAGAATAAAAGGGATGAAAACAGTAGAAAAATGAGCATGTTTTTGGATACTCATAGCAAATCAAGTTTTGGTGTGTTTTTAATAACAAAAGGACCAGGAACAGAGACAAGCAAATTATTTATTGTTGCCAAGACCTGGCGCGCTGGGCAACGTGACCTGAGCCCGGCGCGCCAGCCTCTCTCGCCCTGTCGAAGCTCTGCACTGACACTCGCTGACCGAGGGTCTGCGTCTTTGCTCATCTGCCTGGAGGAAAGGAAGCCAAGGGCCTATTGATCTTTAATCACTCCCTCTCCCATTCCTTGCTCATCTTGCGTGGCAGTGGACAGCAGAACGGTGTCTCTCACCATTTGAATTAACCATAATTCGCACAACGAGACCCCAGGTCACATAAGCGGTACAGCTCCAGCCAATGTAATTACAGGAACACATTTATTTTAAGAATTTTTCCATTTGCGTTTTCCTTTTGCCTCATGTTTCCTCAGATGGATTGCTAAAAGACTCGGCTGATGGTGTTAAGTGACTTTATCTCTTCCTGTAGGACTCTCAGAAGAGGTTAGATTTTGTTACTTAAATTTTATTTCCTCTGCCCCTGTTCTGTCTTTCTACAAGGAAGTGTATATGCATATGTCAGTTCCCTCCTCCTTCCACATTTTAAACTCCCTTTTCATTATTCTAGCTCCTTAAGTTTGAGCTATTAAAATAAAAAACCCCTGCAATGTGGTAATGGGAAGAAGAGCAAACACCAGCAGGTAGCCTTTTATTGTACTTACTGACAAAAAGTAAAACTTTTTCTTAAAAGGAGTAAATGAAAAAACAGAGTTTTAATAGTTCATTTCAATCCAAAGCTGGAAAACTTCAGAGAAAAGATTTCCACTGAAAAATTTTGAAACATACTTTTGTAAAGGAAAAAGTTTTAACAGCAAATAAATGAAACCCCAAAGTAACTTCTTACCTTAGAACCTTGGGGACAGGCTTTTTAGCAGGGCCTGTTGCGACAGGACAAGGAGTAATGTTTTTAAATTAAAAGAGGGGAGATTCAGACTAGATACAAGGGAAAAATGCTTATCATGAGGGTGGTGAACACCGGAGCAGGTTGCCCAGAGAGGTGGTGGATGCCCCATCCCTGGAAACATTCAAGGTCAGTCTGCANTTTTAGCAGGGCCTGTTGCGACAGGACAAGGAGTAATGTTTTTAAATTAAAAGAGGGGAGATTCGGACTAGATATAAGGGAAAAATGCTTATCATGAGGGTGGTGAACACCGGAGCAGGTTGCCCAGAGAGGTGGTGGATGCCCCATCCCTGGAAACATTCAAGGTCAGTCTGCATGGGGCTCTGAACAAGCTGATCCAGTTGAAGATGTCCCTGCTCCCTACATGGGGGTTGGACTTGGTGGCCTTTAAAGGTCCCTTCCAACAAAGACCTTTCTATGAACCGAAGGCCTGTTTCTACCTGTTGCTATTCACAAAGACATTGGGTTGACCACTTGTCCAGCACTACCGGCCCCACTGGAAAAGTCGACTAATAATTTTCAGCTGAGGCTCAACTTCTGAGCAGGCTTCAGGACAAAACAGCTCACCTCCTTGAACTCTACCACAAATCAACAGCTGAGCAAAAAGAATTCCAGGTCAAATTCCCTGGATGCAAGTGAGGTGAATTATGACAACCATAACAGCCTGAAAGTAAATAAAACCCAACCCAACCGACCCAAAACAGAAAACCCAACCATGGTGATAACAAACAGCCAAGACAGACGAAACTGCACAGGCTCATAGGGCTTCCTGCAGAAGCAGCTTGGAAGCACATGCCAGCAGGGCAGCTCAGGCACCTGGGGTGCAAAAGTTCACAGATTAAAGTTACAAATGATGCAGTCAGGAAATAAATGTATTTTAGAGCGAAAGCTGAAGATCACTTTACCAGAGCTGCACCTCTCCAGAGAGCAGATGAGCACTACTGGTCATACTGGTCCTCACAGTTGTCTTTATAGGCACACTGTCACTCTGAGGACAATACTGAAGGCTAAGTCCACAGTTGCCCTGACTTCCCCTCCTGCCCTCAGGTCATCCTCGTGTGTCACCTCCAGCACTGTAGCAGCAGAAACCTCCTCACAATTTTGAATTAAGGGATAGGGCTTTCCGTCTCCATATTTCCCCAATCAGCACATTCTTTTCCATGGTTCTAGGTTTCAGTTTTATTTTTTTTTCACATTCTCTGCAGAACCGAAGCCCAGTGTGAGATACTCAGCCCAGCTCAGAGATAGTCCTCAGTGAATCAGATGAGCGCCCAGTAAGATAAAGCAGATGGACTGGGAGCATAAATGAGCTTAGGGTCTGGTCCTGCGGCTCCCCGGGACATCCTAGGGGGTTTCCACTAAGGCTGCGAGGATGAACCTGCTGGTTTTGCATTACCAGCTAATAACGATGGTAATTGCCCTTCCCAGCTAATAACGAATCCTCAGAGCCTGCTGTGCAGTGGATGACTTCAAAATACGCAGAAACTCCAAGCCCAGCCTGTGGCCTCACAGCTATTTATTTATTTTAAATTAAAGCCAGGCTCACAGTAGATTATTACATAAAATGGAAAAGGACCGTCTCCTTAAGTAAAAACATAATTTACACAGTTGTGTTGTTTTGTTTTTTAAATCCAAGATATAAAAACTGCTGTAAAGACCCTTAAGGCTTATCTCTACAGCTTTACCACCACGGTGTTTACTCTTTCACAGAGCTATTTGTACTGAAATTCTATCATATCCATTTATGAAATACGTTTTAAGGCTGCGCTTATGCGATGCACTTGAAGTTATACCTTATGTTTGTGGAAGTAATTTCCATTGCAGAGCTGTATTCTAGACATTGCTTTAAAATTCTTACTTTCTTATGAAATGAGAAAATTGACTTCGGATAACTGCACACTTCATATTCATTTTCTAGCTCTACTCCCTCATACTAGGGCTTTTCACTATCAAGTCTCCATTCTAATTCTCCACTCATTTCCCATGGGAACTTAAACAACTGGCTGAGAACCAATCACTTTTGAAAAATTCATTGATTTTCGATGTCCTCTGTTTTGCTGATCATCTTCTGTGGAGCTGGCGGGGTATTTTTCGTTTGTTGGTTGGTTTTTCACCTTGGTGTGACTCAAAACTAATCTGCTTCAAAGGGAATCCACATTTCCTGACTCTTAGTCTTATTCGCTTGCCCACACACACTGGGCAAAATGGTGGTTAGATTCAGGAGGTCACGAACATTTGAGCACTACTAATGTATTACATAAAGCAGAAAACTTGATAATAAAGAAGAGATATCCACCCTATCTAGCTAGCCCTAGTAACTAGTCTCTAAATCTGAGAAATTGAATTAGGCCAGTACATGTTGTCCTACTGCAGAGCCTTCATCCCACACCACAAGGCCTTCATCAATAACGCCTTCACCCCATCACCACCTCAGGCGCCGAGATTCTCTAGAAGTCTCTCTTAAGAAGTGGCTGGAAATCATATTTCTCCTGGAGGGACAGAGAAACCTACGGTTATTCACAGCCTCTTCTAATAAAAGAGCAAGAAGGCGTCAAACAACACTACTAAACTGCAGGTTCAAAATAAAGTATTTCTTCATACAACACTCAGTCATCCTAAAGAACTCATTGACTTGTACGCTACTTCTTTGGATACGGAGTTTAAAAGAGTTTAACAAACAGAGGGGGGAAAATACATTTTGAAGGCTATTAGATGGAATGATTTAAGCCGGTAGGTCCAAGCTGCAAACTGCCGGCGGCAGGAAGCACTGGTGCTGCTTGCTTGCTTATCCCCATTTTTCCCTGAGCATCTGCTGTTGGCCACTGTGATATCAAGCTACCTGCGATACAAGAGAAGGTAGGTTACGAAGAGCCATTTGGTTGGCAGAATACAAAGAAACCCCAAATTAGTTCAAGTTTCTCATGGTTTTTCACACTTCTTCTTACTGTGGCGTTCTCCACAGGCATCTTTAGCGTCAAGGCTCCAAGGCCAATTCACGGCAGAGCCGAGGCATGTGCCAGGGGATCTTACCACAGTTTGTGCAGAAACCAAAATTCTGCAACTACCATGGAGTGGCTTGTAACAACATCCCCTAAAAAGGCAAAAATACGTTCTAATAGTTTATATGCACTGAAACAGCATCAGGAACAACTCAAGTAGCTGCACATCATGGAATTGATTCTTAATACCAACACAAGATTGCACATTCTCTACAGTAAGTTTTGCACTGAGGTGGTTATTCTTCACAGGGGAACTGGATTTCTTAATGGCAGAGGACTGGGAATGAAGTAGTGGAATGTCTGAGATTTCTTCACTTTCAGATTTTTCCTTTCCAAGCTGTGGAACAGAGGAAAACAAACCAGAGGGTGGGTGAAGGGAGGACAGAAAAGGGTCGGCTTGACCAGCCAAACCCTGCTGACAGAGCCAAATAACATCGAGCATCAGTTATGGGCCAAAAAGCCCCACACCGACTCAAGTGTGTTCTGTCACTGAGATACGTGTCGTTCCAGTCACAATAGATACGCAAAAATGCTGAAATAAGCTCAAATGTGGTGTAGGTAGTGCTACAGAAATAGCACCTCTGACACGGTGAAACACGTATGACTGGCTTTAGACGAACAGGCTGTAAAGTCATGGAGGAAAGAGTGGTTTTGCAGTTTGAAACTCTTTGGCTGTAACACCACTGTTAATGCAAGGCTATCCAGAAGGGAACTTAACTCTATAGAAAGCAAGATTAAAAAGCAGCTACATCTTTCAGAGGTTATTCCTGTATGTTCACGCACAGAGAACTCCTAAATATACCAGGATGTCTCTCAAACTTCTGCTAGTGGGGGAATGCTCTGGTCACGGGCGGTTTTTACAGAAAACAGGCTGACCATGTGAACTGTCACTGAAAAGACTAGCAAGGCACAAACATCTTTTGGAACAACAGCAGAAAACCCATCACACACTCTCCACTACCAACGTGTTTACTCATAGCCAGCTAACAGCACTTACAGGATTTGTGCATGTTCCCCTCAGATAAATAGTCAAGACAAAACTGACGTCTCGCAAGCTTGTGAAGCTAGAAACCAAGATGCAGTGCTTATTGAAAGATGCTTAATACATTTAAGAACTGAATGCCTTTCTGAAGTGCTGGAGCATAGCACAGAAGAAGCGTGCGTCGTTCAGTTAGATCCCTGTCCCCATGCCAGATCTGTCTGAAACCCTACGCTAACACCTGACAACGCTTCTGAACTGAGCCTTCCTAACCATAAAGATAGCAGGCTCTTCTTAGCGTTTAATAAATGTGAGATCTGCCTCAAAACAATACCCCAGAATGCCTTTTCCCTTTTTATACCGAAACACATCCTTTATTTGTAGAAAGGAGACTTGACAACACTCTACAAATGAGCAGAGATCCTTCAGGGCTCACAGATGTGGCAAACTCTTTCAAAATCCAAACGCGCACATAGAAGGGGTTGTGCCACAACACAGAGAAGTGTCGTTTGAGAGTCTGTGAACCTCTGTGGTGGTAAAGCTTCATGTTCAACATGAACACTTGCTTTAGGGTAGAATGTGTGTCACAAGGCCCTGAAGATATTTGCTGCAGCAGTTTAACATGGTTCAGTTTGATTGTCTGGCCTTGCTGAAGCTGACTGCTTCTGCAGTAAGATGAGCAGGAGTCCAGTGTGTCCAGATTGAGCACGAATCAATGAACTTAAATGACTGAAGGGACAACTGTGAAGCAAGACAGACGTAACTTTGCAAACGCCCTTTGAACTTGGCTCATTAACTCCAGAATGCCAATACCCTGATTGCTGAACCACATCCAAGACATTTCCCTTGACAAGTATCTGTTTTGGAAAGAAGATTAACTACTATTTGAGACAGAAGTCATCACTTATACTGGGGTTGATGAAAGTCTACTTTTTGGAGGTCCATCAGACTACTTGCCTCATATTTGGGACCTCTTCCACCCAGATATCTCTACGGAAACCTCCTGCAGGTACCTTTCAATCACACAAACCTTACAGGTGTTGCAGTTAGGAGGCCATTTCCATCCGTAACTAGTTAGTGCAAACCAATTAAGAACCCAAGATTTAAAAAACATTATTACAGAATTAAGTATTTTAAATAATAAAGTTTAAAAACTAACAAGATCAGTATAGTTGTATAAAGTTATCTGCAGTTACTTTCTCAGCTTTCACACTAATAAGCATTGTGCAAGACTAATCCATGAGAAAAGGACCGTCCTAGGGCAAAGAACAACCTTCCGCTTGGAAACGTTCAGCAAATACATGGACCATTTCTGGATTAACTGTATGTGTTGCCATTTTCAGCATCAAAATTATGAGCTCCTGGCACATGTCACTCCTTCCCCTTGAGCTTGGCTATGCCAATCAATATAGTCAGAAAAAGAAAAAAATGGACAAGCTTTCAGGGTCACAAATTCTCCTTCAAATACTGGAAATTTTTGTTTACTCTAGACCACTTAACCAAGCTATAATTTGCGGGTTTAGTTCCGCGTGATTCACCAACGTTGAGGCAGCCCACAAGAAATGTAATTTTTAAAGAATCCCTTAAAAATGTGTGGATGGGAAATCCCTGTTTGTGGCACGAGGTCTTCAACTCGTTGACTCTGCTGTGGAATAGTGTAAAAATCAGCAAGCCGCTGTTGTACAGACCACACCGGATTTACACTGAAAAGGTGCAGGCTCAGAGTTCCGGGGAAGCAGAGGTGTACTGACGCTCAAAGGGGTCACTGTACTTTTCCATGTTCTAAGCTTTTAGCCACCACTTTGTAAGTCTCACTAAAGCAAGCCACATAAAAAAGAAGAGAGGAAAAAAGTAATTCTTAATTGAATTTGTACATCCTATTCCAAAGCAACAGAAACAGACACAACAGCACAACTGATGTACATCATCAAGGATGGTTAAGACCATGTAAAGTGCATTTGCATATCTAGTATTTTAAAAATATAATTATATATAGGTTCTGCTCCACTAAGAAATTCTACTTCTATCCAGAAGTGAATCGTATGGGGATTCATACGCTACTTAGTCCCTAACAGAAAGCACGTAACAAAAGAAATGAGACCCTAGGGTCATTACTGATGAAAAAAACCAAAACAAACCAACCCCCAACAAACACACAAAACCCCACAAAACACACCCCGAAAAAAATCAGTGTGAATGAAAAGTTCCCCTAGCTGAAAAAAAATGGAAATAGTAAGGTGAAATGAAAGACAAAACGCAAGCTGTCAATCAGTTGCAGAACTAAAACCCTGGTCTGTATTTTGAGATTTAAAGAAAACTTTGCTAACAAAAACTAAATTGTATTTTTGTTAATGTTGAAAGCAGAATCGCAGTTTCATACCAAATGATATTAAAAACAACTGCAGAGGAATAATTAAATAAATAAACATCAGCTGCTGATTATTAAAAGCTGTAATTACCAACACTGTATTTTAACTGAAAACCCATGATGTCTCCCAATAACAGTTATAACCAAACCTTCTGCAGTAGTCAGTCTTATTCATAGGACTAGTGATTCCTGGATTGGTCATTTGGGAGTTACGATGGGTCCCAGACCACAACCAGAGAGCAGACCCACTGTTTTGAAGGGTAAGAGTTTAGTAGTGTGCATGCAGACCTTGCAGCTGGCCTCAGTGGCAACGAATGGTCTTGGGTATGTTTAATTTGTTAGTGCAGGTACTGCCTACGTCTGATGCCTGACGTTTGGGGTTTCTTGAATTTCTACATCGGCAGAAAACCAGTGCAACGCAACATTCAAAGTAAAACCATTCCCAGAGTGTGCTGACTGAAGCGTTCCCATGAGGCAGGGATGAACTCGGGCTATAAAGCCTGTATTAAGAGATCATAACCAGATTACGAATGCAAACATTTAATTATGGCATTCAGACTAGCTCACATGGCAAAGCAGCTCATCAGCTGTGGTTTTAAACGAGCATCAGGATGTACTTGTCAATTAATAGTCCAAGGAAGGCTGCTAGTGATCACAAAACAGTTGGGATCTGGCAGATTATTTGATGTTGAGATGGGTAATATATCATATTTGATTTTGATTGTAGAAGTCAAGATACAGCCTTCCTGGCTATCACTCACATGGAAGCCTCTAACCACTTTAAAAAAGCTTGCAGCCACTATTTCCCCCAGAAATATGTTATCTACAATACCTACCCTGGAAAACTGTTAAAAGATTACAAACGCCTCTTTGAGCACCATCATACCTCCAAAACCTCACATCTGATGAAACACAGTGAAGACAAGTATTTCTAACGGAAAATCTTCAATTCAAATTCAAATCAGACGTTTTCCTCAAGTCTTTCTAAATGTATCAGAAAGCTCAGTAAACTGTGGGCAATTAAGGTAGGTATGCGCTCACATCCAATGAATGAATTTATTTGTGCCAAAAAGCATCTGGATTAAAAAAGGGTTTCTCTCTTCCTCCCCTGGTAGCTGAAGAGGTTGCCGGATTAAAAGAAAATATCAAAAATCTTCACTGTAAATGCTCACCGTTTTTTAAGTCCTCAAAGGGCAAGAGCGAGGCGTACATGTTCACTCTACCTTTGCTCTCCTGAGACACATCAGTGAAGTTTAAAACCACGATCCTCTCCTCGACTTCAGAATGGCACAAGATAACTGCATCTGTACTGATCTGCTGCAAACTCAAAGAGCCACTGACGCAGAGCGGAGAGGCAAAGCACGCTGCGCTGCAGCTGTAGGGTATTTTATACCTGTAAGCTGCATCACGCAGATTTCACTCCCTTCCCCACTGTACAGGGACAGTTTTTCTTTTACTCATTTTGAGAGGTTTATTTTTGCTTAAAGATGTAGAACAGTGAACTCACTGGAAACAAAAACGTTTCATACAAGATTTCAGAAACGGAAATACCACCGACTTCTACAGTGTCTTCTAAAAAGCCAAGTTCAAGGCCTGTTTCACTGCTTGCCCACCCTGTTTACCCTCTACGGGGCATGTTCAGGGGGATCAGGCTATTGTGGCTAGGGAAAGGTCCAACGAACAGCCCGCACTTTATGCTATGCTCAAGCACATGCCTATCTGCTGCAGGCAGCGCGTCACTCAGATTCAGACACCTCTCTCGCTCATCTGTTTTCCCAGCAACCTGATGCTAACAGACAAAACCACACGTTTCTTCCTGAAAGGGTCTGCACGAGGGTCTTTGGATTTCACAAACGAGCTGAAGTTGGGCTGTTTACCAGGGTAAATGGACAGACAGAACGAGGACCTGGGTACCCCCAAGCCAGCCCAAGTACAGTACAGATCCAGGCACTATACCCAAACTGCTTCTGCTACCCCTCTTCATGTTATTACAGAACAGAGATTTTGCTTCTCATCTCCTTATCTTGTACTCCTGATGGTAAAAAAACTTCCCACCTTTACATTACAATCTGGTTTTGACATGTAACTCACAGTCAAAATAAGGTTATATTAATAGAATGAAATGTTTCACACTTCTCAAAAGCAGTACTGATTATCCACAGAAAGCAGCTTCAGGCTTGAAGCTACGTTGCCTTTCCCAAGCACTTCCATTCACGATCTACGCCCGATATTCATAAAAGGAGAGCTCTAAAAGACATGGCTTGTGCAAATACATCCAGAACGTTCTATTCAAAACTCAGCACTTGAAAGCTGATATTGCTTCACAGAAATGATTTTAATTGTAAAATACAGAAAAGCACAAAACAATGGGTTAAGACGAAGTGGCTAAACACGTCATTTATCCACCAGCAAAACACACGAACTGCAGTATGAATCAGTGGCTGCTAAGATGCACCATAAATTAACTGATGCCCACCTAACAAATTGGTTACATGATAAGACATTCAGTCTCATAACTCCAGTGTTTAACAGAAGACAAGGATAAGCCTTTGAGGATTCTTTAAAAGTCATCATACGCTGAGAGGTCTGAGCAATTTCAGCATGATGTAGCAGATGTTGATGTTTTGCAGATGGCAGTAGCAATGCCTCTTCCTGCAGGAGAATCAGAAGGTTTTCATTTCAGCGAACAGCAGGAGTGAATTAATAAATACTCAGAATAAAGAGGCCAGATTCTGCCAAAAAGCATGTTCTAGGCACACACGTGCTTGCTTATGAGAGAGAGAGAAAAAAAAGGTAGTTTTAGACACTTTTCATGTAAAGTTCTACTTTGATGAGTATCCAAATAATATGAAAGGTGCTCAAATCCTGTTGGGGACATGTATTTTGTACCTATCAAAATCTAACGTCAGATTAAAACCCTGTGATTGGTTCAGAAGGGTGCCCCTGCAGTTGCACATTTTAAATTAGCTTCCTATGACATGCAAGTTAATAGAATCAGGTACCTCCCTACTCCACTATGCTGGTCTCAATCAAAATTTCTGCATAAAAGTTGCCCTGATGCTCCTCCAAGCCTTCTTCTCCCCAGACAAAAGAAAGCAGTTCTGCAAAGCTTGACGTCACCTGAATAACTTATAGATATTAAAAAAAAAAAAAGTTTTTTCCAAAAGCCACCAACTTCTAAACTACGTTAATCTTGGAACAGCATTGCTAAGACTCCGCATGAAGCAAACATTCCAGATTTATTTTTGACCTCACTGAAAATCCATGTCTTGGAGTATTTTTTACACAGATCATCCACATTCATATTATTCACAAATCTTTCTATCACTTAATTTTCCCACCAGAGCTTGGAATTTGTGCATCATCCCGAGCCTGCTATCAGGTATAAGTCTTTCTATATGCATCAAGGAGAAAGGATTCCACTTGCTGTTTGTAAGCGCTGCATCTAAGGACCTGTAGGATCAAAAACCAAACACACAATGCTGCTAATCTCAGTTTTCTTTTCAAGAAATAGATAGACGTTTGGCTTGCAAAGGGCCTGGTATGTAGAAGAGAGACCAGGTTTGCCACGGCTGTGGGGTTTTATTCCCTTTGCCATACCTTACTGGCAATCCTCACTATGTTCTTTGTACTGCTACACTTTGCTTGTTTTCCTTAACTTCCCAAACCTAGGGAGTAGAGGGTTGAGACAAGGGAACTGTCAACGAGAATAGCAAAGGTATCAGAATATGTACTTTTGCACCAAGAAAAAGTGACCCAAAATTTAAGATCTAACTATCTGGGGAGGAGAAGATGTTTGCGCTCCACGGCTTGGGGGCAGACCCTGGCTCCAGACATCCTTAACGTGACTGTTTTCGCAATTATACTTTACTCAAACTGCTCAGTTACTGCATAGTACATGGGAAGGACAGGTCAAACTCCTGCACTAGCATTAAAGAATGTAGGATCTAAGACCACTACTAATATAAGGGTCTGTCATACTGCTTCAGGACTTTCTTCTTTCCTTTCATCCACTGCTCCTCTGCTCCTCCTTTCTTAAATTCAAAGAAGAGAGTGAATCAGTGAAAAAATTTCATGTTACCTCAGCAGTGTGAAGCTGAGAGCAAATTTATAGCACTCAAAAGTTTTAACACCTGAAGTATCTATGTCACTTCGTATGGTATTTATTACCTGTTTTTGTTCTCATTTATTTAATAAAGCAAACACCCACAGGAGACATTATAAGCTGTCTGAACCTCATTCTGCAAGTTCATTTTGGTTTTGCAGTTAATTTCCTTCCATCTGGTACTCAATAATACAGATATATTGTTGGGTTTTATTTTTGCTTCTCGTCCCCCTGAATGCAGGGCAGAAGTGCATCACCATTTGTTTACAACCCAGCTGTGCTCCTATAAAGCCACTGCTCAGATAGCCTTCGGCCAGAAGACACTCACCGTCTTACAGCACTGGGATACTAAATCAAAAACCCATGCTGCAGTTCAGCAAAGCACTTTCTTAAACAATATGAAGCCAATAAGGCTATAACTCTGAATACTTTATTGCAAAGGGCTGTAATTACTCGTTTGTTTCCCATAAAATTCAATCTGCTTTGGATCTAGTCCTAGGCATTTGCTGGAAGGTGTCATTAAATAAAATGAGAGGAAAGGCAGGCCAATCATGTCTTGATTTCTAGGAAATCACTGTAGCATCTGCCCAATCACATGCACAAGCAACAGCTACAGGAGCACCACACATCATAAATATTTACCCTATTTTTGTTCTCTCTTGGAATTATTACTTTAATAATATAGACAAGGTAATTACCTCAAGTTTACAGGTGTTGGCATCTGTAACTTAGACACAGTGTGAGTGGAAGTTTTGAACTGTTACATAGTAAAGACAGAAATTTTAAGTGATTAACTAAGTATATTAATGGAAAAAATGAAGCAAGTTCTGGTAAACAGAATAAAAAAAAGTCTTCCTAGAACAGCTGCTTATTAGCGCTTGCTTCCTTTGCACACAGCTTTTGGGAGATATTTCACAAAATGTTTTTCACTTTATAAAACTATGCATATTTGATGGCATGTATGGGATACAGCAGTTGATATAACACGTGTTTCTAATAGGCTGTGGTTGAGATCATTGCTGGTAGAGATAAAAGACGCTGTAAGACAACTCAGCAAACAGGTATGCTGGCTGAATGGTTAAGTTAACTTGGAGAGACTCGTGTTCATTTATTTGGTCTGCCATAAACGTCCCATATTACCTTAGGCAAGCTAAATTCAGTTGCCCGCTGAAGTGAGAATAACTCCATTTCCCCGTCTCAGAAGAGAGCTCCAAAACTAAATGTGACATATACTACACCAATACGAAGCCCATGACTGCCTGATCCTCTCTCGAATGTGTATCAGTGACTCAGAAACTGCCCTCTGTAACTATTTGAGAAGAAACGCAACGAGCTGTGTTAGATGTAATGCCTGAATAAATCTCACTAAAAAAAAGCAGAAGCTGAATGATACATGCCTTTAAAGTCACATTATGTGCTGAATGTCTCCAAGAATGAGGAATGAGAAATAATAAACCACAAGTATTTCTCCCAGTCATGTTGCGTTCACATCTTTTTCACATCTCGATGTTCAAACTCAATAGTTCCTGTATTTTGCCACAATCTGGCAACCGCAGCCAGGGATGATGTGTCTAACCACAATCTCACTGGCGTGAAAAAGCACTCTGTCTCTCCACTTCAGGCTCAAATTGCAGAAAATTCTAAACCGAAGTGGTGCATTCTAGATAACGATGTTTCTTAATTTGTGGAGCAATAAGTAAGTACCTGTACATCTTCTAGTATCTTTTGCTTTGTCTCGTATTGGTCGGGTGAATTACCAAACATGTACATAGATCTCCTCTCCAAAGAATGAACTTTGAGATTTACTCCCTCAAGCACCAGTATCTCAAGGCATGTTCTCTATTTCCACCTAGATCTTTTATTGGGGAAAAAATGTAAGGACTTTGGCCACTGCCCCAGGATTTCTAGAAGTCCAGAAGCCAGCTCAGAGCTACGGTCTTACAAGCAAAGTTGTTCTGCAAATGGACAGTAAATCCAACACATCCAAAAGATGATCAGCCCCCCTGCACATGCATATGTAAAGCAGATGCAGGATGCCCAGGAACCTCAGATACAGTGGCGGGCAGGCAACAGCGTATGTGTGCATCAACCCCCTAGTTACCAGGTGTCTGGCGGTGAATGGGTCACTCTGGGATCTCCATATACTCGAGGGACAGGAGTGCTTCATCTCATCCAGAATGGGGATGGGGAATATCTGCAATATACAGAACAGCACGTGTCCAAACGGTCCCACTGCCATGGACGCACCCAAACCTGCACACTGCAGATGTGGAAACTCTCATGCACTGGAGGCTCCTCAGCCCGAGTGCCTCACCTCTCCTAGCAACATTCTTATGCCTGGATAGGAAAAAGCAATGCTGTCTCAAAATTAAGTTTTAAGCCTCTCTAAAAGACAGAAAGCATGCCCCATAGCATGAAATTACTACCACGCTGAAAGGGAAGAGGCTCCCAAGACTTAAAGGAAATTTGAGTTGGGCCCCAAATCAGGGTTCATTGCAATCACCTCAGACTTTGAGAGCAATTTTGTAACACTAGGAAAATTAAAACCAGCAGTGAACTGACGAAAGGACTATTTTATCAACAAGACTGAGGTTTACGCCTCCCACAAGCACACTTGATACAGTACTATAGTTCAGAGAATAAATTATGATGATGCCAAGTAAGGACATTGAGAAAGACGTGAGAACAGTTTCAGCCGTTCATGGCTTCCTTGTAGATCTGCAACCTCATTCACTGTTCTGCCCTACTCCAGCACTGTGGAACATTTAAGGTCCTAGCAGCTGCTTTATTTATTCTTTGACAAAAAGTAAAAAGTTAAAAGCATTCGCTTTACTGAATTTGCTATTCCTCGGGAAATACTAATTGAAAACTTCTTGCTCTGTGTTACAAATTGCAGTGCAAGTATTATGATTCTGTAAGTCAAACAAGATTAATATCCCTCTTTCCCTGCAGGAAATCCTAATAAATGCTACAAGGGTTTCCAGCTTTGCAGGAAGTGAAACTGCTGGACTCTCTTACACTTTTATATTTGGCTTCAGTGGGAAACTCATTTTGCAACTCCACCAAACACCAGTTACGTTCCTACAAGCAAAGCAGTCCAGCTGCCAGTCAACAGGACGTTTGACCTTGCAGAGAAACCTGAAAGGCACTTGTGCAAAACAACAAGATCTGGTTACAGTTGCACTCTCACTGCCAAATCCATTAAAGCTTATCTTGAAAATGTAGTTAACTTCTAAAAAGTGACCAACACCAAACCAACTTTCCAGCAGCAGCTACAGTCTTGCTGCTGCTTTCCAGCAACTTTGCATCACTTCCTTATACTTCTATGAGAAACAGCTTTGTTATCTTACAACTTCAAATACAGTTACCATGTTAAACCCAAAACAATTACTTGCCCTTAGGGAGAGTGGCCCAGTTTCAGCAAGCATCGGTCATGCACTCATTCTGGTTTCATAATGCCAGTTACCCTTGACCAGTGGACATTTGGAAGGTCACAATTCAAAGGCACTTCTCTAAGTTTTATTAAGCTCCTACAAGAACTCTCCAGGGCAGCTTCCAGCATTCTGTGACATCTCACTTAGTATCCTAGTTTTTCCTCTAGCAGCTCCTGTGAAGAAGTCCAGCTCTTCTTGCCTGCATGCCAGAGGACAGCTTTTGGCATTGCAAAGGCATCGCTGAGTTGGTTGCTTCAAATTTCATAGGAAGGTGAATGAGCTTGAGCAGATAATGCTAAAATAAAGAGTACTAAAAAGCACTTTTGATTTTTGGGACACAACTATGGAAGCAGCTGGAGCCTTCATGTGATTTTGTACCAGTTGAAATTGATTATATTGGCAAATTCCATTTTTGCTTTGAGATTTTGTAAGAACAAATTTTCACATATGCTTCCATTTTAATTACTATGCATTAACTGAGCAAGATGGTAAAATTTCACACTATACTATCTTTAATCTTACCTTTTCGGGATCAAATAATCTCACATCTTGAAAGGTGTAGTTGCTTTTCCTATATTCCAAAAAGGCCTGATGCAAAGTTCATTGAAATTAGTGGAAAGTCTCCCAATGATCTAAGCCTATGCTGCCTCTTAGAAACCAAAGAGCAAACCTCAGGGAGACCTCTGTGCTGTTGCAGGCATTTTTTTCCCTAAACATAAGCCAGTAAAAGCTGCTGGCATCAGCACATGGAGGGAAAGGCACGCCACACATCTCCTCCTAATATATACTGCTGCACATCACAACCCGGGCAATTTACCAAACCAAAGAGGAATCTGTTGCATGTGTGCAATGAGAAACAAGCCCCGGTGGTACGTGCACTGAAAATCCTCTAAACTTGAGAGGGGAAAAAAATTCTTTTATTACCTTTGAGCAACTGAGTTTGTGTTTGAATGAGATTTACCTGACAAGCTTGTAAGACGCCAATGTAAGCAAATTCACTAGTGAGTATAAAGTAGCAGACGCCGCAGAATGCAAGCCATTCTGCACTTGGGTCAGCATTAACTTTTGCTTGGAAAGTTTTCTGCAGAGCACGCGGTTACGTTTATCACTGCTTTCCATCACTTTCACTCATCAAGCCAAGCCATCTGCTGGGCACTGGGGGAAGAGAGGAGCTTTCAACTCTTCTTCCCAACATCCACATCACTTCAGACACTTTCACATCCTCTTGTGCAAACCACATCTCTCACCCAGAAAGCACCCAAACTGTTAAACTATTCCAGTACAGCTATGAGTGCCTTTCATGCTCCCGCAATCACTGTACAACCCTTTTCTCTTCCCTACAATTGTGTCTGCTGTAATTCAGACCTTGTGTACATTGCACCAGCACAACGGCTTTTAAAAAGAGGGCCTGTTTAAAAAAAAAAACCCAATCAATGGGAGAGATGATACAGTTTTAGATTATATTTAGTTTTTTCCACAGTATTCAGACTTAGCACTTTAGCAAGTAATCTTTTTTAATTAGACTCATTTTATGGCTAGATTTAGAAAACTTCACACAGTATTTGGAGAGAGAAGGGCCTTGCCTTGTCCCTCTAACAACTGTGATCACAGGATCAGATTTACAGAAGCAGTTGTTTTAATCCAGCAATAAGCTATAGACACAAATAGCAATATGAAAACATCTAATTCCCTGTGGAGTAGGAAATGGCTCACATGGACAGGTTTTGGGTTGGGTTTGGGGTGGGGGGTGTTTGCTATTGTTGGAGTTTTTTATTGGACCAACTGATCTAGTTGTGGATAAAAAACTTTGACTGGCTAGAAAAGGGACTATGAATATGAAAATCCCTGGCTTTACTTTTTTTTTCCCCCACCTAAATCAGTTGGCCTAATAAAACACGTTATTTCTCCCTCCAGCCCCTGCCTTGCTTACATGCTTAGACCATTCTGACAACAGAAAGTCTCAATAATCTGGACACTTCCAAAAATTACAGGATTTGGCACATATGATCCATTCTCTTATTTGCAAATAATCACAGCTAAAATTACCTGCAGGCTTAATACCAAACACTTCAAATGAAGATTAAACAGAGTTTAATAGTTCCCATGCTGAATTTAACCACTAGGTGAAGTGACAAATCCATCAGCCAAACCAAAAAGTTAAAGTTCAAGATGTCTTGTCCAGGAGAACATAGCACTGCTGTATTTGAAATAACTAATTCCTTCCTACATTGAGAAACACAGTGAAGCCTTAACTACATGTTTTACGAGGCTGAACAGAGCTAATCCATATGGACATATTACAAAACAGGCTTATCACTTTATAAGCTAGACACACAGGAAAAAAAATGCTGAGATACGGAGTTAATCTTTTTTTACATGCAACACAGATATTCAGTGAAAATCTGTTTTGGTTCCATGGTTCCACGTGTTGAAAAAGGATAAATGTGCAACAGAGAGCTGCAAAGTGAAGTGAAGCAGAAAATGTTGATATGCAGAACGCTTTTGTGTTGGCGTTATTTTCTTCGTCAGAACCATGGTCTGCTCAGTTTATGTCTGAGCTGTGTGTTTGGCAGCTGCAGAACTAGAAAAAGCTTCGCCATTTAAAACATTTTGAAAAGAAAGATATTGTATTAGGCTGACGATACATAAGTCATTTATCAAAATGCTGTGTTGTTTGGGGAGACAGATAGCAAGCGTCACCCCTGGGCCTCAAAGAGGAGGTTAAAAATTAAAAATGTGCTCATCATGTCTACTAGAGCACATTATAAGCTGAAAGTAGCCAAGTTTGCTGTTGTGCTAAGCCTTCTATTGAGAGAGAGGGAATTATAGCACAGTGTTTATTCTCCCCCAAGCATCAAGGCCTGCCTGACCTGCTCACAACAGCTCTAAAGCTAAGTCTGTCCCAAAAGAATTTATTTGGATGAAAGCTACAATAGGCTGTTCAAGGTTTGATGGCAGGTCTGGTAAGTCAGTGAGAAAAAGACAGAAAAATAAGCAACAGTCAGAGGAAAAGCAAGAGACAAAGCAAAAACTTTGTTTTTTCAGCCTGACTTGTCTCCTAAGTTTTGCCAGTGTAAGAATATTTCTGGATCCAAAACCCCGAGGATAATTAAAATACCCGTTTGCCTCTTAGCTCCCTGCTCCCTTGGTTAAAAAAACCCAAACCAAATCAAAACAAAATGACAAAGCAGGACAATCTGTACTCCTGCATGGCATTTAATCAGAGACTAGTACAAGCAATGCTTCGCCCGTGCAGGGCAGCATCCAGCTTTCCGCTACAGTAGGCACGTGCATTGGCAGCTCCAGCATCAAGCTCCAGGCCCTAACTCCGCACAGCGCTTGGTGCTAGGAGTGCCCGTGTGCTGTCTGCACGGGGGCACGCGCTGGCAGTGGTACTTTTTGAAGTGAGGAATGAGTAAAACACAGAAACCACAGGAGAGCTGCCAAAAGCAGATGTTTGCACAGTACCTCCCATCAGCCAGGCAAGTTGGGAGGGCAGGAAGGTAAATCAGCATCACTCTAGCAAGCCAGAGAAAGAAAACTCTCCCAAAGCCCCGGAGGAGCTTAAATACGATGAACAATGATAACTTCCCCCTTGAGCAAGGGGTAGCAATAGAGTGCAGTTATTCATTACAGACCCACGTTTCCTTTCTCAGCTCTGAATCGACGCTGGTAACAGCAGCTAGAGTGTTCTTCTGGAGGTGGCTGCTATAGAACCTAAAGAGGAATTAAAATTACATTCTCTTTATCCAAAATGAAGTCAAATGGAATCTGCTCTAGGTCCAGTTTTGTTCAGGGGATGCCAGATCTATGACACACCAAAACCAAAAATTCAGGTGTCAAACTCCACCACGCAGCACTACAAAGCTGCCAGACCCATGCCTAGTAGGTACCTTCCTGCACGGCAAATCCATCTGAAATCAAAACCAAGCCACAAACTATTGCTCTTCACTCCGTCTCGTGAATTAGTGCTGCATTTCAGCAGCTCCAGTTAAATCACGACTAATTCTGACGAGCACCAATGACTCATCTCAACGTACAGCAGCACACAGTTTCTAACACCAACGACATTGTATGTCATGCTACTTACGTGAGGCAAGGCTTGAAGCCTACTGAGGTCAGTGGATTGAAGACTGTCTGCAGGACCAGCCCCGCATATAAAATGCTCAGTCTTCCTGCCAACGTTCATAGAGCTTCCAAAGTAATCAGCTGGTTGTCTGCCACACATTTCGCTAGATGCAATGAACAGGAATGCTGAACAAGCTGTAACATTCAGCCCTAGATGCATTCTAACTGCAACAATTATCAAATCCTATTTATCAGTTTGCGTTACTTCAAGTGCAAGTCTTAGTCAAGTGCCAAAAAGCTTAGTCCACCCTATGAAACAAGAGCTGCGTTCAGTCTTGGCTCTGCCCTACCAAAACACGCCTGGTGTAAGGATTAAGGCTTCTCTACAAGAAAGGGCCCAATAAAAAGAAAGCAACATAGGCAGCTGCTAATCTGATGAATTTCCACGACTTAAAGTCAATTTTAAAGGCATATTTATAACATAAACTGCTAAGAAAACAGAAACAAGCATTTTGACCCAAGCACAATTTATTTTTATTAATGTCTTATAGTGACAGCAAGTATAAACTCAGCACTTCTAAAAGCTGCCCAAGCGATACTTCCAAGACCTCTCAATGCATTTACAATGGCTAAAGGCAAAACAAGGACATTTATATATTACAGGGTTAGTACAACACAGACAGAGGCAGGGTCTGCATCAGCACCCCTCTCACCTTGGCAGCAACAGATTTCCTCGGCACTTCCAAGCTTTGCCACAAGACCTCTACTCCCAAAGCACTAGTGGTATCCCAAATGGGAGAGTGACAGCATCGGCAAGAGATTCTGCAGACAGACAGGAAGACAGATGGCTGCCTGGTTTAGCTGTGATAAGGGAGAGGGACTGGAATCCAAGCTGGGGAAGCAAAGGGCCTTTTGGAGGCTGCTGCTAATACCAGAAGAACTGACTGGTTTATTTTGGGCTTAGTTTGCCGACGACACCATAATCACAAGCTCTTTGGTATCAAAACATTAGGAAATGCCTTTACCAAAAGATGCTTTGGACTCCAAAAAAGATATGCTTGACGCTAACACTAAACAAACAAAAACGAAATTCCACATGCCAGGATGAAGGCCAAAACAAATCTAACCGAGCAATCGTATTTTCAGAACACCACCACATTTGCCAAAACACTGGGCCAAAGCTCATCTCCTCGGAGTTTGCTTCCGCTGAAGTCAATGGCGATACACCTGGGCTTGCCTGACGAAATAATTCTTTATTTCACTTATTTCAATAATTCTCTTATTTTACTTGTTCTCAAGTGAAACTATGAAAACAGCCTCTCTGCTCTGGACACCACTGAAGGCTCACCACCCTGCACAGTGCTCCAGCTCACTCGTGTTTCAGCTCCAGAAGAGTTAAAGCATGATTTGCCAAGAGCTATGGTTTGGCTTGGGTCTGAAGCAGCCCATGTGCTGCAGGGTTTGCCCATCAAAGTGCCTTGTGTGATATCCCTAGAAACACGAGACTCCTATCGGGTCCGTTCACCTACATGAGCATCCTGTCTCCAGCAGCAACCATAAACCTTAAGGAGAGTAAAGAGCACAGGTCAATAGGATACTCTTCCCCTGCACACTCCGATCCTCTCATCATTTTCAGCTTGAGGACTTCCTAAGCCAGGTGTGGTTTTAGTGTATTTAGTAATCCCCAGTAGATTTACTTTTTTTCTTTTCCAATGGGCTTGCCCAGTCTAAAACTTGTTCCCTAAAACTCGCTCAAGTAGCTATAGACTCCCCAAAAATAAGAGGGGAACCTCCAAACTCTGCCCATCTCCTATTCTTACTTTGCAAAACACGAACAGATGGTAAGTTAACAAATCCTGGAAGTCACACAGCCACTTCAAGCCCCGTGACCACCCCAGTGCTTAAATGTCTATTGAGACCCAAAGCTAACCAACCAGAAACTCCAGTTGCAAGAATAAAACCTTGTGGACTTAGATAAAAGATTTAATAATTTGAAAACAGAATTGTGCCTTGATTTGATCTTTCCAACTGCCATTTCAGATGTACTGTTCTTGTGCTGATTGCTAATTTCGTTTAAACACAATCATTTTACAAATCCAGCTAATTTTAGGCCTATTTCACCACAGTTGCTGAGTGCAGCCATGGGCAAGACTGTACCATTTTTTCTCAGCTGCAGTGGCACATTACTGACCCTACGTTCAAAGAATCCTCAGTTAGATCAATCCTGATCCCCTCCAAGCTGAAAGGCAAACAAACTTTCTGCATTTTAATGATGTGTATGGCACCACATTCCAAAAACACTGCAAAAACCTACAGCAATTCTTTGAAGTTTCATTCTTACAGATTCAGACTTGTAATTTTGTTTGGGTTTGGGTGCTTTTTGGATAACTCATTATGACACATTCCATGAAAAGCAACAGAGAGCATACACACACATCAGAAAAGTAGAGGGTATTACCCAGATGTACTGAAAAGACCCCAAATTCTGATCCGTGCACTGCACCTTGCACAAAAGTTTAGTGTATTATCTCAGCCCTTCAAACACGGCAATATCCTGCCACTCTGAAAACAAACTGTGACCTCCAGTTCTGCATGTGTTTGAGATGGCAGACGTCCAAAGAGGCATGATTTGTCTCAAAACTAGGACTCCCAGCAAAACGCATGAAGCGCTGTCGACCTTCCAGTTGACCAGCACATTCAGATGTTACGAACAAAATGACAGTCGATTTTGGACAAGACAAGATTTTCGAGTCCCTCTAGGTGTGTGGTCAAACTGGGAACTGTCCAGCTCAGTCTGTGCTTGTTAAAACACAGAGGGCACACGAATTGGAGGGAGTCCCCGGAAGAACTGGGGAATCATGAACAGCACACCCGAGATGAACAGAACCGCACAGATCTTAAGAACTGACAGCAGTGTCTGAGAGAGGACACAACATGGCCTTGACCACACCAAACATCAGGTAACTTTGATAAACAAGGCACAGGCTAAGAGATGCCCCATCTTTCCTCCCAGGGTCTGAGTGCTGAATCAGCTTTTCACACGGCTGAGGCCCCACAGCAGAAGAGACTTGTCTCAGAAAGCCCAGCATTGCTGCTGTCCTGTCAGCGAGTCACTAACTTATGTACGGCCAAAGCTTCTACCAAATCCTCCTGGAATCCAGCTTGCACCTGGATCACCACACAACAGTCTCACCGGTTCTCTGTGGTTATCTGACATTGCTAAAATGTTTAGGTTTTCCAATTCTGCAGCATTCAAAGGCAGGAAAAGAACTGCTTCACGAAGCGCTTCATGAAACCATGTGACAAGGTCTTCTTCATCCTCCTATGATTTCTGAGACTGTTCTGTCGACTGAGAACAACTGCTATTGCCTTTTAAGACTGCAAGTCCTGCCCTTGGATCAGACATGGGCTGTAATACTCCGCAACAGAAGGAAGAACAGTATTTGAATAGTACAAACCATGCAGTGCCCTTAAAGCCTCATCAGCATAGATGAAGCATATCTGTTTCTGTCTTCAAAGTTCCTCCTACTGTCCAAGGATTTAAGCTACAAGATTTCCTTGCACGTGACTTCCCCAATGCCATACAGAAAGTCTAAGACAATCAATCCCAGTCTCTTAGATGGAAAGCAGTCTCGCCTTAAGTGCGAGACAGCTTTTTCCTCTAATTTTCCCCAAAACACTTAGTCAAGCAAGCTCTTATACACAATGCACAGATTGGCCAAATAATTTAAGGACTGGAGATAATTAATTTACAATCTATGCTTGCTTAATACAGTGTTGGCACCCTTGATCAGTATTTAGGAATTCAATTCCTTTACATCAGAATAGAAACGGTCAACATCACATAGTCAACAATAACCAAAGGAAAGAAACAACTGCAAATTTCTTACATCCATCATTAGGTTTTGTATTTATTTTTTTCTTCTCAGGCAGATTGGAAAACAGACGACAGCCTGCTTTTACTGATATTTAGAGTATTACTGAGGACCGGGCAGCAGTGACTTCTGACACCGATGCTTTTTCAAAGCTTTTTCAAAGCACCTTCAACACAGTAAGCAAGCAAAGACTCAGATGAATAACCTCAGACAGCAAATCTGTCTGTTATTCTGCTGGAGGGACACAGTCTTCTTCACTGAATAAATACCAAATATGGACTGACACTTTAAACTTCACCCAGAAGCATATAAAACAGCCAGGGCATAGAACAAAGCAGCAAAACACTTGCTGCCCAAAGCCTCACTTCTGAAAAACTTCCTCAGAGGTTCTTGAAGAGATGTAAGGGCTATCCCCTGCAGAGCAGTCTTCAATCAGATGAAAGCTTAGATTAAAGTAAGATCCACTGCAGAAAAACGGCAATGACCTCATGCTCGCATTTAGCTACCAAACGGGCAAACATTAATTGCTGTGTAGTGAGAGCACAACAGCTGAAAACCTATCGAGATCCCTAATTTTGACTTGTACCAGCACAGGAGACCAAAGGGCCATCAGTCATATGCTGACAATACATGAACTGTCTGAAACACCTCATTTCAGTTGAATGCAGATAATTCCTTAGATACTATAATGAATCATTAAGAGCAACACAGAAATAGAAGCCTGTTTATAAAAGTTTGGAAAGAGGGTCTGAACGTTTACTAATGATGAGTTACTAGTTAGCTAGGTATGTGAACAGGCAGTCCGCATCTCCTACCACAGATGTCAGCTGTTCCTGTCCTCACTTGGATGTGCTGTGGATGACTATCAATGAATGTGAGGTCTGTACCGACAGATGAACAATGCAACAAGAACAGCAAACATCCAGGCTGGAGACCAGCTGAGAGATTTCTCACGGCCAATGAAACATGGCACACTAGAACACATTTTACCTCTAACAGAAGCAGTTTTCTTCCCTTCCCTCCACACGGACCAAAGTTCCATTTAGACATAAGGAAAAATACTTTATTTCACCGGAAGGGGGGAAAAGACTTTAGAAAAGCTTCAGTTCTGAAAATTATCAAATGGGACATTCAAAATCTATTTCTGCGGTAGCCAGATCAATTTAAAAAACGTGATAGAGTCAACTGTTTGTGTGTTACTGCATTACACTGAGCAAAGGTCAAAGTATTAATTTTTCAATTCAAACTGATACATGTAAGACTATTAGAAACATCAGCTGTGTTACTCTCTGTAACGGTCATTGAACACCCCAGAGAAAGAGTCAGATGTTGAAGAAAAAACCATCAAAACCACTTAATGCTGAAGCGTTCCTGTTGCTTGTGAGATAGCTGGCAATTCCTCTTCTCTGCAGCCTTACAGACATGCACTGTATAACGATTCCAATCAGATTGCCTACAAAGCTGTGACATTGTGTTCTTGTGCACCCTGCTGTGAGGGCACCTGCTTTAGCAGGGGGGTTGGATTAGGGGATCTCCAAAGGGCACTTCCAACCCTTACCATTCTGTGATTCTATGATATTCAGTAACATCCTGCGTCATCGTGTGCCTTGGTCCTTAGGGGTGCACCTCTATGGACACTGAAACGGAATCAGGAGCTTCAAGCCCAGCGCACCATGTACTACACCAAGTAAAAGCTGTCATCCAAAGAGTCTCCAGTCCAGAAGACACAGGAGGCTTGTATACCAGATACCTACACACCAAGCAGATGACGAAGAGCCACAGCCCCATCAGATATCAATACCATGTTTAATACCTGCTTATTTTTAAGGTGATTAATGTATTTGTAGTTATTTCTAGCAATATTAATACAAGAAACTGGAACCAAACATTCTTGAAACTGACGTATTTGATCCCAAAATTTGCATCCAGACTAATTTTTTTTCCTTTCAAATTATGGAAAGGGATGGAAAAGTAATGTGGGGCTAAATTGCAGGGTCTCATTTCACACACCTTGCAGACTTTGTTGGAAACCTTTCTCTTAAAGCTTTTTTTCTCTTTTAAACGAATGTTGTGGTTTCCAGAGTACTGAGAATGAATACATCTTCATCCCGGCAAAACACGCTGCTTTGGTAGCAGAACGCACATTGCAATGGACATGCTGTGAAAGGACGATTTATAAGAACAACCACCCATGCTTATTTTGACATGAAGGTGGAAATGATCCGTTCCACTGCTACACACTTAACACAACATAGGTGAAAATACTCCAGGTTTTGGTATCGGATTTTTAGGAGGAGCCACGCTTTCTTCTTCCCATTTTGTTGTGATTTCAGGCGAATCGCTTCAGGTCCTGGCCAAGGGCCCTTCTGCCCCACACAGGCTCTTCCAGTGCNGCCGGTCCCCGCCGAAGCGAAAGCAAACCCAGGAAGCAGATGTCGCCTCGACCCCGCGGCGGTCGCGCCTCCTCCGTTACCTGTTAAGGCTCGGCCGGCGGCCGAGGGGGGGGGGGGCCCGCCGCAGCCCCGCCCCCGCCGGGGNGATGCCGGAGGACCATCTCTCCGGCGGAGGCCGCCGACACCGAGCCAGCAGGCGAACACCTATAAAATTCGCCCCGTGCTCCATCCGGATCAACCCACGACCTCTCGCCCGCCTCCCCCCACCACTTCACCCCCCTCCGGAGCGGGGCCGAGCCCTGGGGCGGACACGGGCAGCGCTGCTGGAGCCCTCGCGAACCCGGACACCCGCCAGCCACGCNGCCCCGCCTCCGCCGGGGACAGCGCGCCCGCCCGCCCGGCCGCCACCCGGGGACCCTGCGGCGGCGCCTCCGCAGCGCGGCCGGAGGAGAGCGGGGGTGTGGCGGGGGCTTCGCCTCCATGGCGGGGCCTGGGGCGGCCCCTCGCCCCGCCGCGGTCCTCCCTCCTTTTGCGCTCGTGTTTTCTCCACCAGCCTTAATAAAGAGCGTTACCAGACCGAAGACTGGGCCCGTGCTGTGGAGAGCGGGGGGCGACGTCGGCCCTGGCCTTGGGGCAGGAGCTGCAGGGCCGGGTTTGGGTGCCGGGGCCCTTGGGACCCGCTGGGNTCACGGCCCTGGAAAACAAATCCCCGGCGGCACCGACCTTGTTGAGGTGGGGGTTCCTGGTGATGTCGTAGCCTCGCTTTTTGACGGCCAGGGCTCTGCCGCGGGCGGCCGGGCTCCCCACCGGCTGGCAGCTGCGGCCCCGGGTGAGGNGCCCTTGGGACCCGCTGGGGCACGTGGGGAGCAGCCGGAGGGGTTGTTGGTCCTTAGGGAGCGCTTCGACGGGGCCCCCGGGGCTCCGGTCCCTGGAGCGTGAGCAACTGTGAGCGCTGAGGCGTTTCAGTCTGCGCATAATCCGTACACACTCCATGTAACATCTATACGTACTCTATACCGTCTGTGTAACGTATACACTATGGATGTAGTCTATATTATGTATATTACATATATTTTTCTATATTGTAATCTGTACGTTCTATTCACTGGAGAAGGCAGGTCCCTGCATCCCTTTTTTCAAAGGAACGAGCTCTTTCATCCCTTAAAATGGTGACATCGTCATCACCGCTACCACTTCTCACATAAAACCCCCGTGGCCGGATCCCTCCCCAAAAGAGTGGAAGATTCAGGTTCAATTACATCTTCACATCAACGCTGCTCCCGTGCCGGCGCCCCCAACGCAAAGCTCAGGTCTGCTTTGGGTGAGGGATGCTCTCCCGCTTCTTCTTCCATTTGTGCTGCTGCCTGCAGACGTATTTTTTAATATGCTTTAATATTTTAGGGGATAAATGATACAGTCTGTGCAGAACAGACCAGACTGTGGAGTGAAAGCTGTTGATTAGATGGATGCAGTGATCCTTTCTTGCCTTGGCATTTTATAGGTACTCAATGACCTTATGATTTCTCCCTAAAGAGCGTACGGCTTCATGCAATGCCCTCAGTGTGCCCAGGGTATTTACACTTCTGGTGTAAGACAACGATTATATTCTAACCTCATGCGGGAAGACTGTGGCCAGTTAATAACTACTAGGACTATGGGGGAAAAGAACTTCCCTCCTCCCCACTAGTCAGATACATTCTGAGAGTGAGGTTGTTTGTCTGGTCATTGTTTTTTTCCCCTTTCCTTTCAAATATCAGAAAATGGCCATAAGTGGAGACGCACTACTGGGGAGACCCAGACAGCAGAGATAAGGAATACGTGCGTCATTGAGGCCAGATTATGATCAGGATGATTCTCAGTACACAGAAGACACAAGAAGGAATTTGCCACTATTACTGCTTTTTGGCATAGCTATAAATTGTAAAAATCTTGAGACTTTGATCTTGTGAGAATCAATTTGCATAAAACCAAAGTCAGTATCTTGCCAGCTTGTCAAAGCTTTCCTGCTCCCACCAGCCAGCACTACATTGGTCTTAGCCAGCCTAAATTTGAGCGAGCTGTTCTCCATCCCACTGCAGACTCGCTGTAAGTTTTGCAGTGTCTTTGTGGTGGTTGTGGCCACGTACACCACAAACAGGACATTTGACACTGCTGTTTGTAGGAGAGTCCATAACACTGAATCTCCGGATTCTTGAGCCGCTCCTAGTGAGCAAAGACAAAAAAAGAGGAGAAACTTCCCCGACTGCTTTGCAAAACTGTACCATTAAGTTGTTTGAGGAGATTTATGTGATGGAGGAAAAAGTGCCAAGCTGAGAGCCTGCACGATAAAGCTGCCTTGCAGAGCTGAGGAGTGTCTTGGGCAGTAGCGTTAGCTCTCCTTGTGATAGGTGTCCGTCTTCAGGCTCAGAGCAAATGCATTTATTCTGCCTTGGAGAATCTAGACAGGCTCTTCGTACTCATGGGACCCGATCCCACCATCTAGTGCTTTCCAGGGGAAAGATCCGCCACTTACAAAACTCAAAATAAACCAGTTAACTTTTCCCGTTTTTTAAAATACTGCGTGCCTCTTCTTGGAAAAAGCAGCCCGTGATTTCAGGTTGAAAATGCTCTAAGAGAAGGACATAACTTCAGCATAATTTGACTGTGTATGTCTAAGAGTTGACTTAAACTGTTTTAGACTACATGCAGGTGATCTGTTTGGGGTCCACGTCCTTGTCACCTCTACTAGGAACAGCAGAAAGAGAGTCAGTTAGTTTTGTTTGAATTGGGTCACTAACTAGTAGCTTTAGCATCTTGAATTGTCAGGAGTCAAAATCATCGTGCATTAGGGCGTTATGAAAATACAAGGGAGGTGATGCACGGGCTTCATCGCTGCCTCTTTCATAAAGGAAAAACTCAATTCTGAGCAATACAGAGACAGTATTTCCAAAAAATCTACACTGCAACCTGAAACGTATTCAATGCAAATTTTTCACAAAGTGTTTTGATGTTTTTAATGCAATATCTGTAGACAGAAAAGCTTTCCTTGCATATTGACTATTGTATCATCTATGCGTAGGGACAGCTGGACACATACACAAGCCCCATGAGAATGGAGAGAGAGGGAAAGAGAATTTTGGGGCTGAATAAAATTCCTTGTTATGGCACTGTAAGTAGGTGGAACAAATAATTCTGAGAGGATTTCAGGCCCGCAATGGACTAAATTTCCAACTTTTTTGAAATACAGAAAGGCCCAGAAAAGTGTAAAATATTAAGTATGAATATGATCTAGTGAAAACTTCACTTTTTACAGTAATGTTTTGCTGATGAAAATTAGTATTATCACAGAATATTTTCATTTCTACAAAAGCGTTCCTGCTTTTCAGTGAAGCTGAAACCCTAACTACTCTCAATTTCAAATTAAAAAATCAATTAGAAGAAAATAATTTACTGAGAACAGATTTTTTAAAGACTTTTTTACTGTATGAATTTACTTTCGAGTTTGATTTACTAAATAATGCATTTTAAAAGAAAAGCTCCAAAGTTTCATCTGAAATAAATTAGAATCTTTAGATCAACCCAAACAAGAATGACTTTTGGTCTTTTGCAGAACTGATTGCTTAATTTAACTCAACTGTAGCAAATACTGAAGATAGAATACTTCCCTGTCTGGGAAAAGGGCAGGACATTGCTGGCTTCTGTATCTACAATCCACGTAGCCTGCAGCCTCCTAATCCTCTAAACCTTCTGGTAGACCTTACATAATTTTGTGTAAAAGGAGAAGTAGACAACTGAGTACTGTTAAAGACACGATGCAAAAGCACAGACATCAGCACAGCTACCGTGGAAGGCAGACACCAATAATGAAAAACAAATTTATGGTCCATGCTTGCTTGATAAAAGCCAGGGAAGCTGTAGAAGGAAGAAATAAGACAGAAGATTCGAAGGCCTTTCCCACACCACGGGACTGCTGGCCAGGCTGACAGCTTTGGTCTGGTCCTGAACAGTATGGGGAAGTGTTGGGACCTGAGTGAGTAAAGGTAATCGCAACACCTCTTCGGGCTGGGCTCCAATTTTCTAAACACTACTGGACTTCTGTTCTGCTTCTTAATGTTCTTTAAGGTGCCTTCTCAGGACTCATAAATCACAGCCTCCTTTTGTGCAAACATGAGCTGAACACTTTTTTAAACTAGGAATGCCCATAAGCTAGCACACAAACTGAATTAACTGATTATCGTCAAAAGGTTTTCACACAGTTTTATCATAAGTAAATCAGTTTCTTCTGCCTGATGCTGTTCCAAAGCATAACAAAACAAAGGGGCTTCATACCTCGCTTTGGAGCTTGTCAGGCAATGTTCTCCTGAAACAGCAATCTGAAATCAAGAAAGGTACCACAGTTGTTTCGGCCTCAAGCTGGGGCCACAACTTCCACTGTATCCCTGGGAGAGAGTTGCCTTATAAATCTTGAGTTTGTACATCTGTCTTCTACCCGTCAGTGCTGGATCGAGGGTCATGGCAAAACCATAAAGCTGCGTGTGAACTGTCAGAAGACAAGTCTGTTTTCTTTTCCTGGCCCTGACTTTGTAGAGTTATCATCTTGATTTCAAGAGTGCCTGGAAATATGTCAGGGACCTTGCACAGTACCCCCGCAGAAGTTTATATGTGCAAGAGGGACAAATGTAGGCAGGGAAACGGAGACTTCACTTGCCTGGGGCTACACAAGAGGTCAAACGGCAACGGTGGGAATTCCCGCACGCACCTTCCACCACAGACTGGCAAAAAGCACAAGATGGGGAGCGAGGGAAGCACCGCATCTGTAGTATCTCATTTCTAAATGAGCTGCAGAAGCGGCTGCATATAGGATCTCCCACTGTTGACTACTGAGGATATAGAACAAGGCTTTAAGAAGGGTTATTTTTAACCATCTCACAGCATTTTGAACATTTTTGACTCATGCGCACACTGCCACAGGAAGACAGATATATATATATAGAGAGATATATATATACACACACATATATATGCTTTTGACTTTATTGTTACTGTATGAACTCTTTCACATACATTCTTTCCTTCATTTTAAAATTCTGGCTTATATGCTTCTCAGAGCAGGGATGTATTGTATATTTATCAAAGTAAAAATAAGGTTTTCTCTGCAGCTGTGAGTTGTCTCCCTGCTGTTGTGCAGACACTGAACAAGGCCTTGCCAGGGGATTTCTCATCTTTTCCCTGCTGTTGGCTGACAATAGCCATCGCACTGATTTTTTGCAACTGAGTGAGAATGCTGGGTTTCTGAAATTTACCTGGCACTGCAAAATAAAGCTTGCATCCAATTTAGATTCGTTATCTCCAAGATGCAGGGTGCTTGCTGTCAGATGCACATGAATGCACTTTGTCTAATGTGCAAGCCTCTCTTGAATACAAATTTGATTAAAGCACCGGTTAAATTCTTGATTAAAAAACTAGAAAGGGTGTTACCAAAAAAGCTATAAAAGCAATGAGGTGCACAATTATATTTAGCATTGAGCTCTTCGGATTTTATTTAAGTTACTTTTCAGCAGCAGGAAGGAAACAATGGTTTGTGGAGTGGGATTCCATATATGCTTGGGGATTTGCGGGTTGCTATAGAATGCAGCTGAAGTTTCAAAGTGTATTATAAGAGCTAATTTATTCCTCCAGTAATTTAAGAAACCTCTTTGTGCTGCGGCCTTGCATTTCACAGTTTGGCATCTCAGGGAATGCCAATGAAATACTCTTTAAACTTACTAGAGAATGAAACTCTGACATACAAAGAGGGACCTTATAGCATCTATTCTTCTACAGCATTATCTTTCCTCTCAGGAAAAGAATTGAGCTGCAGATATAAACTTACATTGGTGTGGTTTTCAAACCACATACCTTGAGAATTCTTGGCATTGTGCAGCCATGTGTCTCCTGGTTTATTAGCTTTTATAGAGACTACACACTATCCATTTGTGCAGACTGTTAATTTAAGTCTATCATGGCACAAGGAGCCTAGCACAACCGGGGCCATGTGTTTTGATGGGAACCCTTCTGTACAACAAACAGTGGCAAGAAAAACTATACATGCTACAGAAGAGGCTGGAGCCAGCTGGATCACAGATAGTCGTGGTGATACAGTTCCCCATACAGAAGGTGATACAACATTTTCATCTGGAAGGCTGTGCTGCGATTCAGCGTGACCTGGACAGGCTGGAGAGTTGGGCGGAGAGGAATCTCATGAAGTTCAACAAGGGCAAGTGTAGGGTCCTGCACCTGGGGAGGAACAACCCCACGCGCCAGTACAGGCTGGGGGTTGACTTGCTGGAGAGCAGCTCTGCGGAGAAGGACCTGGGAGTGCTGGTGGACAACAGGCTCACCATGAGCCAGCAGTGTGCTCTTGCGGCCAGGAAGGCCAATGGCATCCTGGGGTGCATTAAGAAGAGTGTGGCAGGGAGGTGGAGGGAGGTGATCCTCCCCCTGTACTCTGCCCTGGTGAGGCCGCATCTGGAGTACTGTGTCCAGTTCTGGGCTCCCCA
>VZSC01000371.1:0-10222 GCA_013398225.1 Steatornis caripensis
GAATTAACTCTATCATAGCCGAACCCAGGACACCTCCTCATGCCTAAGACATAACAAATCACAGACTCTTTTTAGACTGAGAGAGAGACAGTTGGTACCCCTTCACAGCTGCTGGGTCATAGTCCCCCTCCTTCCACAGCTCTAAAGCAGTATTAAAGTTGAGAAGAGTGTGTAAGGTAATCGCTTTGTGAGAAGATGCTAATAAGCAATGGTCTGGAGTAAAATATGTCATCCTAGACATCTTGAAAAACATGATAAATAAACCATGGAAAGTGGAAACAGCAGGTAGAGATGAAGTGAGTTATTACTCAGTGGTGAGAGGAAAACGGAAATGAGAGGAATTAGTGGAGAAAGGACAATGAGATGAGTACACTTAAACTGCAAGTGTCTAGCCTGAAAGATACCACATTTAGTGATTGAAGACAGGCAGTAATAGATCAGCAGAAAGAATGTACTATGTTAGAGTAGCACAGCGAGAAATGGGAACACAGACACACTTTTCATCATGGTTCAGAAAACATCACTCAGACCAGTCATTCCCTAATGCAGTGTCACAAAAGCAGCAGATGGCAAAGTGCTAACTGCACCAGAAGGCTTTAAGAAATACTGGGGAGAAAGGAAAATAAGTTATAAGCATTTGGGGAGAATCCAAGATTGAGGCTAATGAGTTATTACTGGAAGAAGAGAGGCCTTCAATGCTTGGGGTGTAGAAATTAAAACTACAATGGGGAGGAGAAAAAAAAGCTTTTAAGCTGCAAGAGGCCCTTGACAGAGATAGTACTGTGACTGAGTTCATAAAGGAGACTGACAACTGTGCAATTAGCATGTTTTCAGAAAACTCATCCATGCAAATGGGAAGCAGAGGAGGGGAGCTGAAGTTCTTAACAAATTGACCCACACCAAAAGGAAACTTCAGGGGAGAATGTAAGCCCTGCAGAACAGTCACATTGTCTCACCGGCTTCTACTGTTGCTGCTGCATGTCAGCCTAAACTGGAGCTTTACGCTAGATGAAGTCAGCACGGGTTATTTGTGGCAAGATCACAGGAGGGTTGGAAGAAATCAAGATTGGGGCAATACCCCTCCACCTCACAAACTCCAGCAGAATATTCCTGATGGAAAGGCCAAGAAATATATCACTCACCCTCTCTGTGCATCACTGATTTTCAAACGCATTTCACATTTCCTTAGGTAAAGGCCATGAGTAATAAAGTACTGATATTTCTGGGCTGTGTTTCAAACCAGGACACGTTATCCCCTTTCTCCACCTATTTTTAATGCACTGCTACCATCTAACTTTTCAGTCTGAGTTTCTTCCTCATGACTTTCAGCAACTTGGTACTGCAGCCCCAAACTACTTGGGAAACAGTGAAAGGACTAATATAGTCTTCTGTCTATGCCGATACTCAGATAAGAAAGCCATAAGCCCTGATGACTTGTGAGAGACCGAAAAGCTATGAAAAGGATTAATGTCTCAAACACCTAGCTGAAGAGGAAAAGAATGTTACCATGACAATGGGATAAGGTGCATTTGGAAAAGGGGATGTTGCAGAGACAGGGTAGTGCTTTTCTGGGGCCAACTTCCTTATCTTGAGTAACTACCTTTAAAAACAGTAAGTTTGAGGGAACACCACGTTGCAGCTTTGGTAAAGAGGAAGGATTGAAGTCACTAGTAACCACCTCCCCCAAACTCATTTCAAGAAAGTTTGGGAAAAATGGACTGCACATGTGAAATGATTAGCACATGAAGAGGGACTGAAGCTAGGGGTTGGCATATAAGTAACACAACTCAAGCGAGTTGTTTGTGCACCAAGTGTCTGAAGATACCAGGCCAGAGATGTTGCTGGAGCCCAGGGTGGTGATCTGGATCTTTCCTTTGCTTCTATCTTTCTATCTCTATCTTTCTGTCTTACTCTATCTCCCTCTCTGTCTCTTGTTATGGGCTGCTCAGGGTTTTTTTACATAAGGTATAAGTAGTTCCTGCCATAAATGATAAGGTTTTGACAGCTTCTGCCATTTGTAATGAGGTTTCAATTGCTTCTGCCATTAATAAAACTTTTTTCATCGATTGTTGGTGCCACGCCGCCTTAATTTAGCCCAAGAGTATTTCAAACAATTAGGTCCCTCAGAGTGAATCATCCAGGGCAGCCCTCTAAGGACTTGGCACCACTCAGCATTGTATCTTAGCCTGTGGAATTTCCTTTTATTATTTCTTGTTAACATATGCATACATAGTAAGGACTCCTAATTTAATACCAATTAGGTTAATAAAAACCTGTTTACTTCTGGAAGTTTGAGCTGGCACGCAAAAAATCAGCACATATTGCTTATCAGCTAAGTGTTAGCTAACTTCAAACTTGTGATAACACAACATGTAATGAAAATAATTTGGAGAATGTTACTTAAAACCACTAGTAGTTGAGGGACTGCTTTATAGACATTTGTTACTTACAAACAGTTCTGCCCATATGGTCTATATGTTTTTTCTGTACTCATAACCAGTAACTGATACAGGGTACATCCATTCAGTAGTCTAAAGAAATGCCTGAAGTTCTGGCAGATGTACCCAGCATTGTACACTAGCTATGGTCCTGATAACAGCAGAGCCACCACAGAACAGATTATGCAGCTGCAAAGCCTTAGATGAATTTTGCAGTCTATTTCATTCAGACTGCAGAACTGTTACCAGAGCCAGAATAAGCTAATTTAAAGTTAGTTGAAGTAGGTTTCTGTAAGTGATAGAGATTCTTCTGGAGTGCAGGGCAGAAATATCCTGAATGGCTACCAAAATTTACTTGTAATGGCTTTTCACAAATTCTTCACTTTTTACCAAGAATATTTGGGACTACAATTATTGTTGCTCCAAGGGCCGGAACAATGCACCTGGGAAGATGGTCAAATACATATTTGTTTCAGGCAGGTAGCAGGAGTAAATCTTTATTTCTGGGTCTGCTCTTGCTGGCAAAGACCAATAGTATACACTGGCAACTTCTGCTGCTGACAAAGAATTAATCTTTTTGCAGGTTCTGTTCCTTTATTTTACCCAGTGTTTGCTTAGTAAGGGAAAAAAAAGATCAGGAATTACAAGGATGTTTAGTCAGGAGTCCCACTACAGCTTCTTGGAGAGATGAGAAACGATGAGAAATAAAACCATTTTCTTTATTTGGAATAGAGAAACTCAAAAAGAACTGAGCAAACTGGTTGACTTATTATGAAAGAGAGAGGATGGGATGGAAGAAGAATGGTAATGACTGCTTCATAAATTCTTCGTTTAGAAAGAACCCATGTCAGGTCTAAAAGCATATAAGCACAAGGCTGTTTAAAACAATCATGTCCATGCTTAAAAAATTAAATTTCATTGAATTATATTGTTGCAAAAGGTGAAGTTTCTAAACGTTACAAACATTTCACGCAAATAATTTTCAATAGTGACCTTCATTGACTAATCTTACCTTTACAAACAGATGACAATTTTTTCTGTGGATTTATTCCTTCTGTGACTAATCTTTTTATCTGACATATATTTTCCTTTTTTTTCCTGTCTATTTCTTATTTTGTCTCTGCAAGGATTTAGTTCACTGAGAAAAAAATTCTGTATGTTTTCTTAATTTCCTTTTACTTTGTGATTTGCTAAATGTCACACTAAGGGAAGAGCAAGCATCCAATTTGATTATGCCAATAATATAACTGTTCTATGCAGCTTTTCTGTGGAGGGGTCTTCATACGCTGCTTTAGTCAGCTTGGATAATCCAGGTGTTTCTGAACCTTCAAATATTTTGTGTCTGGAGAAATCCAAACCCTGTCATTTGCATAGAAACTAATTTTGATCTTAAGACCTTCACTGAAAACTGTGTAGAAGAAGGGTTACGACCTGTTCTGTATTCCCTTTGGTCAATTTTTTAAATTAAAAAATATGATGGAGAATATAAGACTTAGTTTACCATAATGGAATATATTAAATAATTATCGCCTTTAATTACATCACTAGTTTTAGAGATACAAATTCTTTTCAAGAATTATTAAAGGATATAGTCAAAATTAATGATAGCATGACAAAAGCTGGAGAAGAAATTCACATATGCGACAAAATATATGGCCTGAAATTCATACTGTGTTGGGTTATGTAAGAGGTAGTAAATTATAACCATCAGTGCCTTCATTTTAAACTATGTGTCTACTTTGGCATTTGTGGTACTTACGTTGATTGAAAACAAATTTTGTGCAAATTTTATTAGAGTAGTATTTTGAATATTTGGGGATGAAGTATACTTACCATCAATACACTTCAGGAAATATGGGACTTGTGTTCCTTTTAATAAAACTAAGAATTTTTTTGGATGCAGTATAGCCTTTGAGTTTCAATATTTGTAAGTGGTGTTATAACTTCTGCAGATTTTGAACTTCCATTGAACTACTTTTTAGTAAATGGTCAATAACAGGTGTAGTGTTTTACTAAGGAAGATGAGAACTTCTTCCAAATATTTTGCTTACTTTTTATTCCACTTTTCAAGATTGAATGGCTTTGGAAACCTAGAAATAGTACTAAAATGTCAGAAAAATAAATGCCTTTCTTATTTTCTCTTACAAAATGCATTATCAAGATGTATTATCAGATGTATTATCAAGATAAAACATTTTAAGTTCAAGCACATACAGTTAATGTCATTTACAGCAAATCTAAGAATTCAGTGCAAAACTTCTGACAGCTAATGGAAATAGACCCCAGAGACTCCTACATACTTTGTGTGAGGTCACTGCAGTGCAATTTGTCATGCTGCTCATTTACAGCAGTGAATCAGAAGTAAAGATAATATTTTAAAGTGTGATGTTATTTAATTGTTACATTTTAATGACTTGTCAGTTTAACAATAGTTTATGAGAAGTAACTTTAATACAAGGAATGCTTTGTAAATTTATGAAGACTGAAAGGTTATCATGACAATCATTCCACATAGCTCCTAAGGAGCTGACTCTGAGAATGCTTCCTGTAGTTTACTGGTAGTTATCATAAGAGTCTCAAAACTGTAGAGGGGCTGTGCATTAGATGGTTGTTCGTATTTCTTTGTTGAACACTACAGCAAACTTTCTGAGTATAAAAAGAGATTTGGTAATTACTACACATTGAAGGAAACGTTTACATCTGGACTATGCATCAAAAATGGATATGCTGAACTCTGCTAATCATGGAGAGTAGCTGTGAGAACTGACATTGTACTTAGCACCAATGGTTTTGACTGCTAGCAAATATACGCATATTAGATATCAGCAAACACCATGGCAAGTCTTGCAGTGATTGAATTCTCTAAGTTTATTTTTATTAAATCAGTGGGCAGAGTACATCAGCAAAGATTTTGGACTCTCTGAACATGCTTGCAACAGGTGATACCAGGCTGCCTGCACTGCTACTGAATGCAGGATTCTGATGTGGTCATTTAAGGAGAACTCTGAATCTGAGTTTATAACTATAATGAGATGAATTAGCAAGTATTAGAAGAAAAATGTTATGCCAGAGGGAAAAGATCTTTATGTAACTGCCAGGGTGTTAGCCAGCTACTACAGACAGTAGTCTTAATCAACATGTTCTGAGGCTTCTTAAAGTTCAACCCAAACCTCTTGAAGAAAATCTTCTTAAACAAATATAGATATGTGGTTTATAATATTAATCAATTCTTCAAATACTATGTTTCTAGAAAAGATTTCACAAAGACCAAGAGCAACAGCTAAAAAAATTAAGTCAGTTATGCTGAAATATGACTGAGTAACAAGATCTCTTGACCAGATCATGAAGACTTCTTTATTCTTTTTGGCATTTGAAAACATCAGCATATTTACTCTGCATTTTTCTCAGATTTTATGTGCCATTAAAAAATTATTTCAAACAGGCTTGTGACTCCAGAATTATCCAATAAAAGAGGGGAATATAATTTCCCAAAATTGGAGTTTTCCAGTCCAATTTTCACATTGCATATGTGCTGAAAAAATGTGGAATTCTTCAAGATAAGCATTGCTGTTTGTAACTTCTGTTGAGTTATTCAGTCGGAAGTTTTTAAACAGGCTGTAAGTATAACTGTTTCCACTGTAAATACTGCATCAACAAAAGCTGCTCCTATAACTCAGGGTTTCATTTCTCAAATTGCTAGAAAAGAAATACAACACAAACCTGTAAAAAGTCCTATCCTTTTCTGAAATGTCCCTGACACTGCAGCAACAGAAAAAGAGCAAAATTTTGTATATTGTCTTGCACCAGAAGCAGTTATCAGTTGAAGTCTGTTCTGCATGTATGTGTTTGGTCCCATGCCAATACACATGGGTTATCTCCTAAGCCCCTGGGAAAAGTACTGGTGAGCAGTGAGACATATGGCTATTGAGATAATGAGATAATTCTTGTCAGTTTCATTCAGTGATTTCTTGCACTTGTTTTTGCGTAGAAGGTCAGCTGGTGAAGCAGTCAGCACCCTAGAACACTGCTTATTTTAACTACTACTTTTACGAATCAGAAATAAATCCCTGAACATGATGAGCACATTAGCTCTGAACTGCAGGAGACCTCTGGCAGAAGGCTAGCTAAACATGCTTCAGGAGAGGCACTAATGTTGGTGATCCTGACTCCAGGCAAAGGAACTGCAAGAGAAAATCTCATGATTTACTTGTTCCAGTATTGACTACCACCTAGGTTACTTAAAAATAGAGACCTACAATGGCACATGCTTTTTAGACTCTTTCTACCACGAGGGAAATGACGCTAGCTTTAGCACATTGATGAGTGCCTGCATATGATGCAGAAGCACAAGGTCTAGTATAGAGTGCTAATCCTCCGGCAGGATGTTCCCCTGATTTCCCCCCTGAACATCTAGATTTGTACTCCAGCAGCTGAGTACCTCTAGTAGCAATGACTGAATGTTTTTCAACTGTTTTTGCTATAGGTAGCTGTAATACCTTACAAAAACAGACATACCAATAATTGTTAATTCCATAGTATGATGCGGCATAGAATCTTCAGATGAGAAATCCCTCAACTTAAACGAGAAATTAATCTGGTTCTGTTTTCTCATTATGACTCAAACATACTTCTTACAGATCATACTGGTGTTCCTGCTAGAGATCATCTTCCTTCCTTTGTAGCAGGAAGATATTGAGAAAGATCTATAACTAACAGTATCTTCTGTAAGTTATGAAAGATCCCAAAGTTCCTAAAAGAAATTTTGGGTGGAAGCAATCAAATAGCATTTATATTATCCTTTACTAAATACTAGCCCTATTCACAGTTTAATGCTACAGGCTTAAAATCCAAAAGGTAAAATAAAATGTTGATTAGATAGTTTTCTCTCTTATTTAACTCACTAACTGTTGAAGCATAGTTTCCCCTATGAAATAAGCAAAATCTTTAAGATTCCTAAAAAATATCATTACTTGCACTTTGTTTTCTGCCATACATGTTCTAGGGCTACTATAAAGTGTAAATTTTTAAAAGAGTTGCAATATGAGTATTCACCTTTCTCAAAGGTCTTGACATTTCTTACTGCTTGACAAAATGTGAGCTAAAATTCTATGAAAAGGACATTAATAAATTAGATTTAATATTTATAAAAGCTCTATTAAGTGTCTCTCAAAACTTTGCTTTAAAATCATACTTTGTATGTTTTTTCCTAAGTAAAGGTAAAAAGATTCTTTGTCTGAGATTTAGACAATTCATCTTGTACGTAAAATAAAAAGCCGTATTTTGCAAATTAAAGCTATTGCTATGCGTCATACTGCTTATTTCTCAATGTTATTAAAATGAAGAACACAAAAGATAGAAATAATATTTATATTCTGAAGTAAAAACTTAAGCCCTAGTGCTTTGACATAGAGTTAAACTTAATTACACCTGAGCTGGAGTTAATTTGCTATATATACACTATCAGACTTATTAGAGGGGGCAATATTTAAGTCCACAGTTAAAATATAACCTTATATATGTTTGAGGTAATTGCCTGTTCCTAAAATTGTTTATCTATATCACAGCAGTCTGATAAGAGGAAAAACTCCTTCCCTACAGTGTTCATGATTGTTATTGGAAAAATAAGTCTCTTTTGTGATTCTAAGTAATTGCTCAGTCAGCTGTTGGTTTCTTTTGTCCATGGGTGCATTATTTATCTCTGCCTTTCCCAGACTTTCCTCATAACTTATATCTCTACTTAAAATGTTTCTATTCCATTTGCATGGGTAGAGAAAATAATATTTTCAACAAATATTTGTAAGAAAATGAGATATTATTATAAATTGTAGGTCCATAATGTAATATGCAATTGTGATGATGAAAAATTTAATAAGTATATGTGAAAATGTTCATCTCAATGTCGAAATGCTGTTGTTCAACTTTGACTTTGCAGGATTGCGTAGGCGCCACCTCCTTCTGTTGACATTAGCCGATACTTTGTTGAGTGTAAAGGTTTAAGGCTGGGTTAGCTGTTAAACTGAGGACAGATGCTCTCTGTTAACCCTTTTCCTCCCCAGAAGGGGAAAGGAGAGAGGCTTATGTGATCCAAAAACTAAAACAGTTTTAATAAGACAATCACAAAAAAAAAAAAGAAAGTATAATCCTAATAGTGAGAGTAATAATAGAAGAAACAATGAAATATATACAAAACCAATACCTCCTTCCCCAGTGATGACCACATCACCCAGAAGCTGCAGGACAGGCCCTGGGAAAGTCCAGGACTGGACTCAGCAGCAGATGGAACTGGATTCAGGAATGCATGGATCAGGATCGAAGGCAAAAGAGATGGACAGAGCCATCCTCAGACAGTGGCCATAGAAGAAGAGAGCTTGACCCTCATGATCCCTCAGCTTTATACAGAGTGTGATGTGTAAGGGATGGAATACTGCATTTTGTCTGGTTTGGGCCACCTGTCTGTCCCACTACTCCCCACATGTTGATCACAGGGGTGACCTCTTTTTCCTCCCTTTCATTTCTGGCACATAAGAAAGTCAACAGAAGCAAGTATTGACCTTGGTTTCCACAGGAATAAGTATAACCAAGAGTCGTTTTGCATACCATTCGTACTGTTGCAAGTGTGCAAGCGTAGACACCTGGAAAAGACTTAGCTGAAAAGTAAAATTACTAAAAAGGAATTTGGTTTCATCACAGCTCAAACGAGGACAGTTTAGCAGCCCTTTCTTTGGCACAATATCATTATAAGAAAGCATTTTTTATCCTGTTTTCTTCCCTCTGAAAAGACATTACCTTCAGCAATGATCACTTCTTTATTGTTGATGAGTATGATTTGATACCTGATGAGTTTCATTCTATTCAAATGTTCATTAGTCCAAACCAGGTGAAGTAGAGTCCCAGTTTAAGATACCATGAGCGTGAATTCAGTACAGAAATAAAACAGTTATAAAATTATTCAACTTCTTAATTTGGCAAAGTCTTTATCTCTCAATAACTCACATAAAATTTACTTTGCAGGTTACATTCATTTTGGTTTTAATACACAAACTGGTTCAATGTTGAAAACAACTTTTCTATTTGAAAAAATGAAGGAAAAATTTGTTAGCTTCACCCTATATATCAATTCAAAAATGAATATAAAATTATGTTTCAAGTAAAAGAACAACGAGAGAAAATAGTTTAACTGGCTTTTTTATTTGTTAATAGATTTCATATTCATTTCTATTTCTGCTGTTACTTTGAAAGCAGTTAACTAGTTAAAGGTGTAGATTAAAGCCAGAAATATTTGAAAACCTATACACAAAGCTGCAGCCATTTGACAGATTTTACTGTTTAGTATTAATTTGAAATTATATTGTAATATTTTATTGAAGAAAACTTCTTTAGCTAGTGTTGATGAGCCAACATGATGTGAAAAGAAATAGCTTCAGACTTTTGTAATAATTGCTTGTACTTTATAGTGACAAAACCAGTTGAATGAATTAATGGCAGAGTCAACAGTGTGACTCTAATCCTCCTTATTTCTCACTCTACAATCCAGCCACAAAATGCAAACAAGAGGGAAAAGTATTTAAATGTATTAGGTGTCCAGTCAATAGTCTTTAAAACCATAGTTACTACTCTGCTGCTGCAGTTCTGTAAAACATTCAGATTAAAATAATACTCAAAATCTGATTTTTGAGATTACTTCAACATAGAAACATAGAATCATAGAATGGTAAGGGTTGGAAGGGACCTCTAAAGATCATCTAGTCCAACCCCCCTGCTAAAGCAGGTTAGCCTAGAGCAGG
>VZSC01000371.1:12823-47444 GCA_013398225.1 Steatornis caripensis
AGGGCCTGTGACTGTGAGGCAACTTCCAGCTGTCTGTAGAAGGCCTCGTCAAGTTCCTCTTCCTGATCAGGTGGCCTATAGTAAACACCCACAACAATGTCACCTGTATTGGCCTGCCCTCTAATTCTTACCCATAGGCTCCGGACTTGTTCTTCATCCACCCCTAGGCAGAGCTCTATACATTCCAGTTGCTCTCTGACATAAAGAGCAAATCCACCACTACGCCTTGCTGGCCTGTCCTTCCTAAAAAGTACATAGCCATCCATGACTGCATTCCAGTCATGTGAGCTGTCCCACCACGTCTCTGTGATCGCAATGAGATCGTGGCCCTGTGACCACGCACAGATCTCCAGCTCCTCCTGTTTATTCCCCATACTGCATGCATTGGTGTACAGGCACTTCAGGGAGGTAGTCGAGCACGCAGGTTTCCCTGGAGGGGTGCACAAGGATCCACTGTCGTCATACTCATCCTTGAGGTGGTTGACCACCTGCTTCTCATTTTGGGAGGCAGGTAACATGGGTTATTCTACGTTAAATCTTACAGCTAACATTTGTCAAAATGGGAGTGTCTATAATGTTAATTCTGGTAAATATCAGTGCTTTATGTAGCCAAAAATGATTATAACGTCTTTCTTCAGAAATGGCTGGAATCTACAATCAAGAATATATATATTTTTAAGTACTTCTAGAATTAAATACAATGGATGAGTTTTTAGATACCGGAATACATCACCCTCACTGTCTTTGTAATTCAACAATTTAGTGTTGAAATTATTAAAAATTCCATAATATTACCCAGTAACATTAAGTATACCTATCCAGATATGTGTAATGTTTGATTCAGCTAGCCTATCATGGAGCCTTCTGTTGTTATTTTGATGTATACTTATACACAAGCAAATAAGTAACTTCAGGAGGATAACCCCTTTTGTAGTTGCACTTCTATAGTATGAACTGTATGCTCAAAAGATATTGCAATTTTGATTATTATCCTCATTAAAAGCAGTTCATAGATTATAACGCAGTTTGTATGTGCATTTTCAGCATCAAGAGGAGATTCTGAATAAGCACTACCTTGAGGTAACTGCCTCCATCAGCTTAGATAAGTTTGCAGGATGTGTTATCACCTCCGTAATGATAGAGGTATATCAACCTGAGCAAAATTGCCTCTGACTAATGTAACTACCGAGGAATTTACACAACTTCTTGGGACATGAGCAAGCTTGTTTACTTCAGAGACTCACATATTCCTATATTTTTCAAAACAATCTCTCATCCTATTCAACTAGTAATATCGGAGAGAAGTCAAAAGACCTGCTCAGCTGGTTTATAGTGATAATGGTTTCTCCGGAAATACCCATTTGAAATATATGTGTCTCAGTTGCTTCTCTCTCAGAATTTCTGGCAAGATAAATTGTCCAGAGTTTTATATGGCTCTTAATAGATTGTAGGTTTTCTTTATGGAAATTTTTAGACATTTTTTCATCTGGCTAGCCACATTTGACAGACTTATTAGTACAATTAATCTGTAATTCCCTAGTGAATATGAAACTTTAGTTAAGCATGAAATTTCTTTGATTTTGAATGTATTTTTCACATTTTTTTCATTAAATATTTACAAAATCGCTCCCAGTAACCATGTAATTTGGGTGTCACATATATTTAAGAATCCCATTTTATCTGGCACAATTTTATTTTTCTCTTGTGTTTATGGATTAGTACAATAAATATTTGTTTGCTTTGAATTACTTTCCTAAAGACTCATTAAAGAGGAAAAAAAATATCCCTTGTCTGTCTCTGGTATATGATGTAGGAATTAACGTTACATTTCACAGCAATTTGAATATGTTGATGTATTTTACGGAGATCATTCTCAATATGAATTTGAGTTTTAATGCAGATGATAGACATAATATCCACTGAAATAAAGGCAAAACATGCATGTACATTCTCTAGACTGCTTTGAAAAGCTCAGCAGTAACAATTTTTATTAGACCAATATTTGTGACAAGATAGTGGTCTTTTGTTAATAGGTCATAGTCAATATATACCTCATATGGGATACAAAAGCTGCTTTTCATCCTTTACGCGAACTTCTTGAGGAACTTAGTTTCAAATAGCATTTCGAAAAAAGTGTGGGTGGATATTTCATTGTTGCTTCTGTACTTACAGCCATGGTGTGAGAACTTCTTTATGAATCTGAGGCTCTGAGTTGGATCAAAGGGGCCAGAGAATGCCCTTGTCAATCTGAACATTGATTCGTATTGCTTAGAAGCAGGAGCAATCTCAGATCTTGCTGATGAATAAGGACTGGTCTTCTTTTCTTTTTAGTTTCCTTGCAAAAGAAAAATGGCAACAATTTTATTTTTCTCTGAAGATAGATATTGCAAAGTATTTACAGTAATACAGGCAGGCTGAATAATCTCAAAGATCTGTGAAGGAAAGAAAGGCTGAGAGAGCTGGGTCTGTTTAGCCTGGAGAAGAGAAGGCTGAGAGGAGATCTGATCAATGCTCACAAATTTCTAAAGGGTGGGTGTCAAGAGGACGGGGTCAGACTCTTCTCAGTGGTGCCCAGCGACAGGACAAGGGGCAATGGGCACAAACTGGAACACAGGAAGTTCCACCTGAACATGAGGAGGAACTTCTTTACTGTGAGGGTGACAGAGCACTGGAACAGGCTGCCCAGAGAGGTTGTGGAGTCTCCTTCTCTGGAGATATTCAAAACCTGCCTGGACGCGTTCCTGTGCGCCCTGCTCTAGGCACACCTGCTTTAGCAGGGGGGTTGGACTAGATGATCTCTAGAAGTCCTTTCCAACCCCTACCATTCTGTGATTTTGTTACTCAATTAACAGTTTAGATTTTTTTAAGCCTGATTACCTGCAGAACCACAAAGCCACAAAACTAGCACATGGTTGGAGACCAACTAATGACTATGGGCTCACATAAAGAATCACTCCAATGCACAGACCTTTTTTAAGTGCATCAAAGAAATAATAAAAGAGAAGTTGAGTCTATCTCTTCTCCACCAGTGTGTAGAACCCACTGAGAACTGGATAACTGCAATTGACCAGTGGAATACAACCCTCCAGTGACAGCACAAGAAGATGAGATTTCCAAGCTCCACCAATATAGCAGTTCAATTAGCTGAGCATCCTAGTGATTTCAGCAGCCTGTTTTCAACAGTGGTCTGTACCTGATCACCCACAGGCAAATCCACGAACTAATGTAACAAAAAGTTAAATGCCAAACTGTCCACAATGTCTTTCTAAAATTGCTTACACTCTAAAACTTGAGGAAAGATACATTCACTTATTTATTCTGAAAACGCAACCATAAAAAAAACCCTAGCTGTGTCAACAGACACTGAGACACAGAAAGCCTCATTACAGACACTCCACTGATGGATGTGTTCTGCAAGTCAGAGTGAATTTCTGTCCCACTGGATTAAGACACTTCCAGGATTTTAAGCAATGTGAAAACTGAAATGCTATGTGTTTCTGAATGAGTAATGAATAATCTTTCCTTCTTTTCTAATAATGTTGACCTACAGCTTACATGGCTCAAACCAAATGTTACAAACCAAAGGCTGAGGAACCTTTGAGTCTTTGGAATATGTAGTAAGCACTGAAATACAGAGGAAAATATGACCTATGGAAAAAGTGTTGCGGCATAGGCAACTAGCCTTGCAAATTCCCTGAAATGGACAGGCACTGTTGATACTTTCTTCTGTATTGTCATCCCACATTGGCACCCATTCAACTTTCCCAGTGAAACATTACAGTATCATAGTCCTCAGTTTTCTTCATAATATAGACAGTAGTCAGGATGTCACTCATGTGACATCGTTACCTGCTTCAGGCTAAAAGAAAAGCCTCATAATGTTCTGTTCAGAAATGTCAGAATCTAGTTACTAGCCATAAAAATTAACTACAGCAGCTTGTCTGAACTACAGATGTGCACACTTTTAACTCAGCTATACAATGGCAAAGGCAACATACAGAAGACAAGCAAAGCTTCTTTGTTCCCTACTCTCTCTCAAAGCATATAGAAAACCTTGCAAAACGAACTGATGCAGACCTGCTTTTGCAGGAGGTGGGATGGCCACACTCATATTATTTTTCTGCTGTAGTAATGAATAATCCGACTAGAGTCAACAGAAACAGCCCCCTTAAACATGGATTGTGCTATTACATTACAATACTGAGGAGGAATGGCTGTGTGATGGGAGCGTATATTTCCATGCATTTACTCCTCGAGCATCCAGTTTCCCACAGCCTGATTCTGCCTTGCATCTTGCTCAGTGCTGAAGGAGAAGGGAAGCATAATGGGAAGTATGCTACTGGTAGTGATAGTTGTATAAATCCAATTCTGATCATTACAGCTGATCTGGAAGACAAAGCTAGATTAGGTATTTCCAAAATTCCTATTCTTTACACAGTTATTATTTAAAAGACAAATCCCAGGAAGAACCAACTCAACATGAACTTCTAAAGACAGTCATTCATTCAATCATTTCTCTTGGCTATTACAGCAACTAGCATAAGCTACAGACTGAATATTACCAGTCTTGATTGTCAGTATTTTTTATAGACTGTATTTGCTCCATCATTTTCAACATAAAAAGACTCATGACTCCAGTACTTTCCCCATTATACTGAAAAATTCAGAGCATACTTTGTCTCAAGACTTTCTTCGGAAAATATTCCTGGAACAAGAACTTAAATTTCCGTTCCACTGCAGAAAAAAAATATGCTCTTAAGCCACCCATGAGAAACACATTTGGTTAAGTCCATCTCCATTTACCACCCTTTAACATGACTTGTAGTTAAGTGGTAGTCTGACCAGATTTCCTTTTCATGAAATAAGGCTGTCTTCTGATAAGAATAACATGGAAAGAATTATTGATGTAGATTAAGTGTATCTTGGGAAACTCACTTTGCTTTAATTTTAGATTTAATACTTTACTTTTTATTGCTATCATTTGATCTCTTACTCAAGACACTACCAGATCAAAAAAATTTAAATCATTTCTTTTTCACTTGTCCTCACTTCTTTTATCTTTAATCAAATGTGAACAATAGTACTAATTTCCTTCATGTTCTTTTCCATTTCTGCATCTAAGGGTTTTAAGTCATATTGTTTAGGAAAGACAAGAGGTTTCACTCTGAATTTTGCTAGTCAGATTGTTACGAATCCCATAGCTTGTCAAGAACTACCACTCCAAAAGTTCACTTGAAATAAAATCATGTAATCTTACAAATGCAAGCTGATTGCACTATCATCTGCAAATCTCCTAAACACTTCATTGTGATTCTCCATCACTTTGCACCTTGAGTCATCATCACCAGTGACACTGAAAGCAAAGTGTATGTTAACGTACATCCATTGAGAACTGACCTAGAATTTCCATCATTCCCTCTTCTGAGGTATAAATAAGAATGAGAAAATGTGGCTGGCCAGTCATATTGAACTGGGACAGAGGAGAGGGGATCAAAAGAGAATGTGGAGAAAGGTTTCCATGTGTCAGCATGGATTGTTTTTTACACTGCATACAAAGATGTGAAGGTTTTGGTCAGGAATGAGTGGCAGCATGCTTAAACAAACTCACCATGAACATCGATTCACCTCTGAAGACTTTTTCAGAAGCACAGTACTGACCAGAAAGATCAAATGATTAAATCTATATATGGTGACTACAGTACAAGTTTTGCAGGCACTTACACATATGCATGATATGACTTCATATTTCCATACAGTAAAACATCAATAGAAATGTTCAATAAATAGGATTATGCACTCCCTTAAGCCTCTGCATTTGCAATTCAGGTATGTGTGTTTATGTGTATGTGTCTAAATCGAATTTGATTTATTTGATTTGGTTCGGTACATGTAATACATATAGTTCAAATTATTTGTGTTTATACATATTTAGATATGTAATACACAAATATATATTGACAAGGTAGTGCAAAGATTTTTTTATGTATATATTTCTTCACTGAACAAATGGTTTTTTTGTTACCCATTCTGTTTCAAAGTTTTGTTTTGCTTTTTAACCACAGGAACCAGAGAAGTTAACAGAATTCCTCATTAGGCCCACTGGAAACACAGAATTTACAGACTAGTTTAACTCTTGACATGACTCAATGAACTGAAGCTCTACTCTGCCAGAAAGGAAAAGGAGACTGTAAAGAAAGAATTGCTGCACAATGCTGCCTTGCCCAACAGACTGTCACATGGGAAGTGGATTTGCCTACATCTCTTCCGTGCCCTTATGACAAGCCAATCCTACTCCTAGACCCTTCACATGTCTGTGGACACACAGGCCAAGAGGATAACACACCAATTTCTGAGTGGCAGCAGTTTTGTCTCCACATTTCACCGCCATGGTTTTCTAGGAAGAAGTTAAATTGGCCCTAGCATTTAAGATCAGAAAATGATTGGCTCTAGTTCTCTAGCGATGTTATAGCAAGTCTGTTGTTAACAAGAGAGAGAAACGCACTACTTCATACTAGTTAATGGGTCATATTTCATCATCCCTTAGGATATTTTGTTGAATCAATTAAACATTTCTAGTTTTGTTCTCTTCCAGTGTAACAACAAAAAGCCCTTTCTTTTATCACTCCCTTACTTTCGTGGACTGTTGTGCGTCAGGAAAGCATTCAGCACTACAACTACTGAACACTGAAAAATGGGGTATCAGGGAAATGTTGCCACTGCTTTAAACTCACAGAAATGAGGTAAAGCCTGATTTGGGAGAATATCTTCAGCCAGATCATCACAGTACCTTCTTATAAGGCCTAATTTTAACAATCTTTCTTTTAATTATAACAAATTGTGTTTATATATGTACTGTATGTTTGCATAGCATAGTATGAAGATACTATACCTAGGATGTGTGCGTAGATTGGTATATCTTTATATATATGAATTGAGCTAGATAGACATACTTTTGAAAAGCAGTAAACTTTGAAACAAAAGCTGTCTATTCAGTATCTGTTAACTTCATCAGTCAAGAAGCGTGACCTTTCTTTTTCACTTGCCAAGTACATATTACAGGCTTTACTATTAAACAGGAAAAGTAAAAGGAATATAGAGTAGTGTAGCAGAATGTGTAACAAAACTTAAAGCAAAGATGGATGTATGAGTGTGATGGAGATCACAAATTGTGCCAGAATTTAGACCATGTTTTTGTGGAACTTAATGCATATACATGCATACACATGCATATATATACTTGGCTGTACAAGGTCTTATTGGCACAGTATATAAGTGGAGGCTGGAATGTTTTTCTTTTATTTTGTTGGTTGTGGACTTAATGTCTTTACCCATTACGCTGCCAGGAAATAATTACCTTAATAATTTATAGATAACAAAAGTTTCGTAGGTGGTTTGGTGATAAACATACCTCTCTGCATTTTACACTTTCTTTAAAAGAGTAAACTTTTGTGGCAAGTGTATTGCTAGAATAAATGAGAGAAAGTAAATCTGATCATAGGCGTTTTAAAATTTGAGTATTCTCAGGAAGAACAGGCCAGAATCTCCGATCATTGATACTTCCCTACCGTGACTTTTTATCATATTTGGATATAACTTCCAAATGCTAAAGTCGGTTACTTGGATGACAGTTTAAATTACACCAGCATGTTTTTTCCTTAGTATGAATATAAGAAACTATATTTTTGGTGGATTTTGGAGTAGAAACCTGAAGCTCTTTCTTCCTGATTCAAGATGCCCTTGCTTTTTGACACATGCCTCCAACAGCATCACATTTCTCGCAGAGCCACAGATGTGGCTTTTCTGATAAGGATGGAGGGTAGTCTCAAGTGGTGGTACAGCACCACTGTTTCCATTTCATTAGTACCTCCAAAGACACTCGTAGTGTTCAGACTGAAGTAAAAAATCTCATTCATCACTGTCATAATGACAATATCCTAGAGCCTTCAAAAACACGAACTCCTAGCCACTGTGTTTTCACAGCTGTCATTCTGACAACTGGCAAATGAAACTTCTGGAACTGTTGCTGGCTAAGCATTTGCAGTTTAGAGATTCTGCTGAAATAAAGATTTTTACAGGTACAAATATGAAAAGGCAAGGCTGCTTGAAGCATTACTTGCTATACACTGGCATGGGACCACTGAAGTTGATTGAACTATGACATTCACACCACTTGAGCAAATGACCAGTAGGAAATTTACTGTACTGGAAGCTGTTGATGGACAGCTACTGATGTACTTGCATCATGGCAAATCCCAGTGGCACTATAATCAAGGAAATGCATAACTTTTCATGACCTGAGTTTTTTCCTACTTGAATTCTAAATGGATTTCAAAGGAGGTCCCAAGTAACATAATCTCCTCCTCATTTCCATTTATGATATACATGCATACATGTACACCACAGAAAGGTCATAGACTTACAGGTTTGGAAGCTATTTTCTTTTGTGAGCCATACTATAAGCAAATTGCTTCTTCTTAATTAATAGTTGTGCAGTATTACACATCATTAGCATATGAGCAACACGTGATCTCCCCCAAGTGGCTTATTACACTATATTACCAATAGACTGTTCTAGGCCTATTTTGAATCTTCTTATTCTGTGTTCTGATTCATATGAAACTTGCATTAATGAAACTGTTACATGTCAAAAACAAGTAATCAAAAAATGCAGATGAGCTTACCACTGAAGAGAAAGTGGTTCATTAGGAGCTTTTTTCCAAACAGGAAACTTTACCTGTGTTCATGCGTATGCTCATATATACATATGATATTAATTAAATGGTGGAAACAAGTAAGAATAATTCTTTATCTGGAAGTTTTCTTCATAAAATTTCTTAGCTTTCACTATAACCAAACAAGAAGAGGCACAATGCTCCTGAAACACAGGAGGTTCCTTGTGAATATAGAGCAGTACTGTGAGGCTGTGGAGTGTCCATCGCTACAGATATGTAAAAGCCATCTGAACATCGTCCTGGGCAATTTGCAATATGTGGCCCTTCTTGAGCAGGGGCACTGGACTAGATGACCTCCACAGTTCCATTCCATCTTCAACCATTCTGTGATCCTTTATTCTATGATTGCCCATTCTAGCTCCTTTAGCTTATAATAATGTGTATATTTGACTTTAGAAGGACATGTCACTTTTAATAACAAGTGATACAGTCTTAACTGCATCACATTAATAATCACTCCTCTATGTCTTTCTTACAGACCTATAGCAAAGTTTGTGTCAGCTAACAGTATCATATTCTCCTGATACTCCTTTCTTTTCATCTGCAAGTGTCCTTTGGCTTTGAAAGTGCTGGTTGGAGATGTTGTGTTTTATCCATCTTTCCATTAATTTTCAGAATAATTTTCTGGTTGCTTTCAGAGGAAAGTAAAACGCATCTTCATTGCATGTGACATCGGACTAAGAAGGCAGAAGAATACAGGTGGGACAGCCACTGAGTCATAAAAAAAGCCATCAACAAAGCAGAACTCTGCTGTGATTAACTGGCAGATGGATAAAACTTCCAGGTGTAAGGAACAGGGATGCTGTTAGTAAAAAAATAATATATTAGGATTACACAAGTTACAACAGCAGGCATTATTGTTAAGTAAAGATACTGCAATTATTAAGAATCTTCTAAAGAGGTCTTAGGCAGGTAGACAAACATGCTCTCTATGTAGATCTACAACAGTTAGCTATGAATATTATTGTTGTGTGAAAATGGCACCTGAGAATGTTAGCTTGAGTTTTAGTTGAGGTTTTTAAATTTTAATCCTGGAAAATGGTTAAGAAATGCTTATGGAAAGAGTAAGGAAAATGTTGGAGTAGAAGCTTGTTAGTTTGAAAATAGACAAAGATAGATAGCTGGTGTATGGAAGGTATGACAGTGTTAGAGCCAAAGCTTGCTGAAGTACATGGGAAAAGTAATTCTTCTTAATGGATTTTGGATTAGACTCTTGTTGGCTCAGTATGTCCTGGTAAAAAATTCAATGTCAGCCCTTACTCCTCCTGAAATTGAAGTACACTTCACACACTTACAAGTGGACCTTACAGGACGAAGCTGTAAGTGACCTTTAAAGACTGCAAATAATCTTGTCACCTTATTCTATGTACTACTTTTTTCCCAAAGTGGCAATCTAGCATTTGTTCTGTATTTTCACATTCATATGTAATTTGCATTTGCAGAGAGGGCTTGGAATAGCAAATAGCAAATTGGAGCAGCAGAATTTGCACATGCTTTGCTCAGCTGTAAATGATGACACAAGGCAGTAAAGACTTAAAACTTTGTTTGAATACTGCTCGTAAAAGGAGGAAAGGAATATAATTCCAAGGTTTGTGTATGACAAGTGTAAATGAAATATTATTTAAATAAAAGCTTGCTTCCATAACCTACAAAAATGAACAGGTTACATTTGTTACTTACAGTTACTAAAAAGTCTTTTCACCTCTGACAGACAAGGAATATCCAATTCAAATCTAGAGAGTCTTTGTTGAAAGATTTTTGTTTCACTGTAGTTAAGGATGTGAGTGATCAGGTGAAAGTGTTTCTTTTGCATTTTCTTGAGACAAAGATGAAAACAAACAGGACAAAGAGAGGGTTCAGTGTTTTTTTCTGCAGTGGAACCATCTTATTACTGAGCATTGCCATCAGTACTACAAGGATGACAGATGTAACAGGTTGAGAGATAGAATAAATAAATCTATGCTGGTGACCAGATTGCTGTATCTGGCTTAATTAATTATCTCAGAGAAATGGATATCTCTGCACGACATCACAGATGTGGCAGTATCTGAAAAATTGTCCTTGAATTCTTTACAGCAAGTCCAGGAGTCCCTTATACTTACTAATTTCTTAGAGAATCATCATTCCATTCACTAAACGAAAATATCAAATATCAAACCTCATTATTTGTATTCAAATTATAGTGCTTTACGGTGACTGTGGTTCATCTTCCCATTGTCCTATCCTTACTGAGATCTCTCTTTAGACTATATTTGCCACAGCATAAAGCTTTCTTCTTTCTCAGTGTAACAAGGACTGACTGCTCAAACTCAGCATGTACTTCCACAGACAGCCCAAAAGAAGCAAATGGTTGACTCAAATCCATGGACCCCTGCAGCACTGTTTTGAAGTAAAACACACGGGTTTATGGGGTAATATTTAGACTGGGATTTCAGTTATTCAGTGGTATACTGGAACACGTTCATACAGAAGAGATATATTGTAGAAACAGCCTACAGTCTGTTATTAGAAAAAGCAATTTTCCATCAAAACATTGATGAAAAAAAGACAACTTAACCTAGTATTACAGACTGCTCAATCATCACTTTTCAACCATTTTGGAAAAACACCTCTTCTAGCATAAAATTGATGAAACAGATATGGATCTTCTTTTTAAATGTTGTCTTTAATAGTAAGGAGGCAGGCAGCACATAAGTTACTTTTGAAGTGAGACAGAAATAATAAAAATATTTTAAAGTTTGTATCCACAACCGACTGAAGATAAAAGTCACACTCATTGTTTTGGGGGATTTTTTTCTTTTCCACACATAATGGCAGGCCATCTCTCAGACATTTAAAATGAAATATTAGCATGAGTTGTTTATATCCAGAAGGGATCCTTTTCATAGCATTTGTTATTTCTTAAAGGGCAGAATAACATGGTTGCTGTGGTCAGAAAAGTAACAATGACACTTCACTTCCATGCAGAACAGACTGACTCCTCAGGTTAGGTCTTCCTCCAGGGAAAATTAATGTAGTTAACTTGACTTAAATTGAGTTATATTGATTTATGTCACTATTAGGCTCTCTGTGTATTCAAGTTATATCAATTTTTTTTCCTGATAAGACCAAGTGTACTTTGCACACCACAAAATAAAGCTGGGCACAAAATTATGTGAGAATGATACTGAAAATCGTTACAGATTTAGTAATCATCCTACTTTTCTTCAGCAAGATAAGACTGAAAGATCTCAAATTTCTTTTCTGAGGAGAGAGAAGAGAGAAAAGGGTCAGACTCTTCTACAGCTGAGAAAATAACTGCTGCATCAACAGAATAGCATGGGGATTTCTGAATCAGGTTTAAACTACCTTGCTTATTGAACAATGTTGTGGCTGTTTTTCAAACTGAGATTTCTGCAATTAGAATATTCCTGCTACCGAAGATAGCTCTTGACTGATTTGAGTATATGCATATATGTACATAGAGATATGTGAATATGCTACACTATCATTTGTATAGCAATAGCGTTACACAGAGAGGAAAAATGTACAACTAGGAATAATCAAGTTAGATGCTGAAAATTTTATTGCGCTTTACCATTAATCATATAACTTTTTAAAATTATGTATCTATAAAATATTCATCTATGACAAATACAAATGAAGTATTACGTTAATACTTTAATACATTTTTAGAATTTTTCTAGAATCTACATGAGATTATATGGAAAAGTTTCTATCAGCTTTACTGTGCAAGAGTATATTAGTATAATCCAAGACCAGTTGATTTTCAGAATCTTGCTTTACCATTATATTAGAAAACTTTCTTCCATCACCTAGCAGAAAATGCACCTTCCAATAAATAAAGATAACTTTCTACTGTGAAAATCAAATTAATATGCTATTCTCTTAATTTTAAATCAGCAACAACAATCCAGCAGACAGTGGAGTTGTGCCATGGTAAAACAAATGTTGTCTTACAGACTATCTTACATACACTTTCTGATGAATATGTAAATGTTAGCATGAAAGTAGTTTTGCTAAGAGATGCTTCTTAATGCAAGTAGAGACTTGCTAGTGCCAAATACATGAAGAGCTCTGTATGAAAAGTCAGAAATTATAGATGTGGGAGGTGGGGTTTCTTATTTAAAAAATATTTAATAAGTGAGGGAGACTTTTGAAAAGTAGAAGATTAAATTCCCAGGGTATAACATAAGCAGATGTTTTCAAATTCCTGACTAACTTCAAATTTTTCCTTAAGTTATCATTCTATTTATTTTACCTTACTTGAGACTTCATATATCCACTCAACCTCTTGGTTCCCAAACAGCCCCCAGCATTGTTGTAATTCTTTCTTTATATTCCTTCATAATCAATATCAAAATGTATATCATCCAGAAATTGTTACTTGGGAACTAGCCACACAAAGACAGACAGCTGGTGAGGAGCAGGGTGTCCCATTTAATTTCACAGTTATTAGGAACCACAGAAGTGAATTAGATCTTCCTTCCTACAAACAGATCATTTGTTTTGTTTGTTGTTGGAACTTCATCCCCTCTGTTTAATGCCATACATTTTTTTTTTAGAAATATAAATATTGTCTTTATTAGGGAAAAGTTCTAATAAATCCACTCCAAAATGCTGTCAACATTTAAAAGAATTAAGTAGAAACAGATAAAGTTTCATTCAGGGACTCCCCAGCAGATAGTACAATTCGCTCTGAAAGTAGCTGAGGACACTAGCAGTGATAAAAGAAATGCTGCATGAACCCTGTCACCTGTGTAAAACTGTGGATGACTTGGTTTATCACTCTTCTCTAGAGGAAAGGGGAGGGAATTGGAAAAGCAGCATCTAGACTGTGAGACATACAAAGATAATATGGGGAGAGAAAAATCTGCGCATGATTTGAGAACTATATAAGCTTGAGACAGATGTTGGATCCACTTTTCTATCATGCTGTGCATGGTCTTACTTGAGAAGGAAAATTGTTTCAGGCATGTTTAAGACCTTAAATGTTTTTAAGAATTTCCACCATAAGTTTCCCCTGAATTATGATGATATACACATTGTCACTCCCAAAATGATTTTTTTGATCTAAACTTTGAAACAAAGTGTCTTTTAGGTGGAAGAAATTCTCTGAAAGATTTTAGAGTCTACCGCTTGTACCATCTGCCTCCAAAAAAAAGTAGAAGACAGTGTTTTTGCTAAGCTGCCCAAATGTAGCTTTGGAGGTAACCCTTCACTGCACTGTTCTAGCACTGTCTTTCTTCTTGCAATGTTTTTCACTAATTTCTTCATTCCCCTCCCAATCCCTTTTATGCAAGACAGGCATCAATGCCTCCTTTTTCCTTCAATTCTTTTTGTGGACATGGAAAGGTTTTGTGCATGGGAAATGCGCATTATCAAGTCTGTTTTCTAAGAAACGCATAGTATGATGAAGCATTTGCTATAGATTCTGGTGGACTAAAAACAGTAAGAAAGACATTAGTATCCAAAACTACAGCCACCTGAAGTGTCTTTTCCAGTAATAGATAGGGAAGACAAGAGCAGAAGAAAAGCAGATACGACGTAGAGATAAAATCTCAACTCTCGGAAGAGCAAATACTCTTGCCCCTCCTTCTTTCCACTCTTTGAGTTTTGAAAACCTTACCACTCTTGTATATTTTGGATTTTGTTGTTGCAGTGCAGCTCTTATTTTGTAATAATGCTTTTTTTGCCTCCCTATATCAGGGACTACTGTTTTTATGAGAATCTGTTTGTCAACACTAGATGCTTACATCATACTCTAAATGGCAAAATACTTATAATGCATTGTGCAGACAACACAGCAGTATATCCACTTGGTTATGAGTCAGAGTCATGTTATCCAGATTTATCCATAAGTAATGAACCACGCCTATTCATTTCACTGCGGTCAAACTAAACATAGATAAATCTTGAAGTCCTGGCAGTTAAACCAAGATTATACTTCCACTATTTTTTTTTTTGGGGGGGGATGGGGGTGGTGGTGTAAGAGTAATGAATGTTTAAAATAAACATTTAAAGTTCTACTTGCATTTTAATAAATTTTTCTTTCAGCAAGCAATACTAAATGTACAAAATTTTTCTATTAAGGTTTTATATGCATGCTGAGGCAAAGTTCTTTTTTTGGCTACTATACTTTCTGGAATTCTATTACCTTTTGCAATTAGGTGCCATTTTGCAGGATTACTTGAGAAAACAACATATATCAGTAAAAAGCCAAGGAGATTTCTAGGTCAATGGAAGACAAATCCAGGAATTTATCCAGCTCTTAAGATCTGACAGTTGCACTCAGGTATTTTTGCTGTCATGGAAATGAATCACAAAGTATGCTTCTTTACGGAAGTGCCATGTGTGATGTAGCATCTACTATGATAAACACGTTTTTTATTTTCTGTTGAAACTGATATGCCTAGTACGTAAAATACACATAATATTACTGTGCCTGTACTCCCAAAGATGCCCATGGGCTGAAATACCACCACATTGCCTGCATTTTCCAAAGCACTGTCAGATATTTTTGTTTGTTTTCTTATTTATATTTTTTTATTCAAAGATTTACATATTCACAAACTGGTTTACACAACATAATATTGATAATACATAAAGTGATCAACTGTGAAATTCTACATATCCCATTTTTACTAATTTCTCACAAGTTTTTATTCTGATATTCTCTGAGAAGATATTGCTCTCTAGCCAGTTGTATGTTTAACCTGTCAACTGAAGTCTTACCTCCATATATTAAAGTCCTTTCAGGACATAAGAAAATTAAACAGTTATGCTTTGTGGAAAAACAATAATCAGGAGTTGTGAATTAGGCCAAAAGTAAAAGTCCTACACAAAGAACTAGGAACACATGCAACACTGGTAAATGTGAAATTACCTTGCAGGAGACTGCAAGAAGAATTGAATATATGGATTTTCCTCAGATGTAGCAGAAGCACTTGCTGGTTTAGATTAAGAGGACTTTTGTTGTTGTTGTTTGGTATCTCTGATTAACTTTTTATTTTTGCTTTTTTATTTGCAATAGTTTTATACTTGTAAACCTTTGTGCCTGAAGAAGTAGTTTATTACTTTGTCTTCTAATGGGAATATGAGGAGAAGCAAAGAAGGTGTAAACACTAGGGCCATATCAGCTCCTTCCATTGCTAGGACGGCCTTCAGCACTTCACAAATTCCCATTGGACACTGAGCAGGTCTAGTGCTATAAAAAATGATGGCAAAGGGAAGACTAAACATCAACTAAAAGTTTCAATGGAAGTTGCAGATAGAGTTACTTTATTACTTACTATGATAACCCAGGTGGATGTATGACAAGTTGGTGTTCATTTCATTAAAAGCTATGTGAAAAGATCAGATAAAAATATAATGTTACTATATAGCTAGAAAGTTATATTAGATCAAGGCACAAAACAAACACCATAAGGTACAAGAAGCACCACAAGACACAATACAAAAATATTATAACCGGGAACAATACTAATATTTGAATAAATAACTATGAAATTGAAGAAGATAACAAGATATGACTAGGTGAGCTAGGAGGAGAGACTGAAATAATTTGGGGGGGGGGGGAGTTAACCTTAGAACAAAAAAATAGGAGTTAAGAGGGTTTGTTGACTGCGTAAAACTTTATTGCAAGCAAGAAGGAACTGTGCTATTCGCTATGCACTGTATAAAGCTTGAGGATCTATGGGCTCAAGTAGAAGCAAAGAAAGCTTAGGATATGTGCAGAAAACTGTCATAGTTAAAGCTTCTTAGAAGCGATTTGCACAATGAAAAACATTTAAGGAAAATCTGATTCCACCTTGGGATAGTAAGGTTAACTTTCAAGGACATTTCAAAGAAAGCTTATTTCTTATTATCCTTTAACTGCTAAGCTACAAATGATGTTGTCTTAAAAATTCTGGTATATTGTGCTATTAAATCTAGTTTGGACAAGTTACATTTGATTTTGCTAAGCCTAAAATAAATGAGGATCATAAACCTTTCTAGTAAACTTTAGCAGCTCAGCAAAATTTGCTCTAGCTGATGTTTGGTCAACAACAAACACGAGCTTTCTGTTCAGGTTGTATCAGGATAACAGTATTTCTTCTGTTTATTTGAGAAATCAAGCCAAGGTTGAGACCCATATTCTTTAAATGACACACTTTATATGATGCGTATGTTCACGGAATTTCTCCAAAATGGAAGATTTTACAATAGAATGCATTACTATATTTTAACAGAGTGGATGCAAGGGCTTCTGGTAGTCTTACAAATGTGCCTTTATATTGTATACTGTGGAAGTCTTCCTTACACCTTTGCAGGAGAAGACCGAAGTCTTGTGATATTTCTAGGAATGATAATCAGTATAACTTCCAAAATATTTTCAACTATTTGTTGCTAAGAGACATACAGATTTATATACATATAAAGGTAAGTAGAAAGCATTTATCATTTGACCCTAACAAAGAGCAAACTAAAGACGATATGCAAGCAAGCTGCTGTGTAGAGCATGCAGGCTATAGGAAAGATAGGGAGAGTTGGACAGATTCCCAGAAGCAATACCAACCCATTCTTAGTTGGATGAGAAAAATAGATATCTTGTTTATTTTAAAAAGTATTCGACAGAACTGATTTTCAAAAATTCATTTTGTTATAGTCTACTGAAGATTTAAATATCTCCTTAGTTTTACAGAAACAGGATGAGCTATGTAGCAAGAGTTTGTGGAAGAAATTCAGCAGTCAATAAAATTATTTTTTTATGTCAGCAAACTACGATTTCTTTGGGAAAATTAACCTCATGCTGGGTGCTTAAGCACAGCCACAAACTATGGAGCAGAAATATGCTGTCACAGTACCAAAGCTAGCTTTGGAGGTCCTAGTGCCTTAGAAGTAGCCTCATGGTTCACTTGCTGTTCAATTCTCAGCAATCAGTGTCTCAATGGATGTCAAAGGGCCTCCAGTGCCTTTTCCTTTCTATATGTTCCAATGCCACTTAGCAGTGCATGATTAAACTTGTAGTCTATAGTCACCTTCAAGATCTTTGACGGACCATTGACAGTTTAGTGATAGCAACTGAAAGCTCGAAAAGATGAGCAAATATGGCGCTTCAGAAACATTGAAACATCATATGCAACACTACAGCATGTAAGAAAATAATATATACATGCTTCTGATCCTGTTGTGGATGATTCTGATTGATTTACCTGGCTTGTGGCCAAGGAGGAAAAATCATATTCCAGAGGTTATTTATTGCTTGCTTTTTGCTGCCTGATTTTATTAAAGTTTCTCTTGCAAGATCAAATTATTTCTAAATGTATGCATGAAAGTCTCTTCAGTAATGGATAAAAGTATCCAAATGAATACCAGGCACTTAATTAAGGAGAGTTTTTATTTGTTTGTTTGCTTGTTTGTTTATTTTCAGAGATCTACTTTGAATGCCAAAAAAAAAAAAAAGAGAATACTAAATATATATACACAAGGTGAAATTAATAGAGTAACCCTTTCAGTGCTACGTATAGATTTTTCACTTTTATATATGAGGAAACACATGCATCTAGGCAGAGATTTTTACTGATATTAGATATTTATGTGCATGTGTATTCAGGGTAGGGGAAGGCAATTAGCAAATAATTCTTAACTCTTGTTTGTCCTGCAGTAATTGATAATTAGCATCATGGTTTCCTAATGAATTCAGTCATGTCATTAGCACACACCTCTCATTGGCCAGACAAGTAAATTAGATTAGATTTCATTTCATCATCCTGCATATTATTCACTCATATATTACCCATTCATATCAACTCTTCAGTGATCTAAACACACTACTACAGTGGCATACAGAAAATCAGAAAAATATCTTGCTGTTAAATTCCATCTCTTAACACAATGGGGAAGGCAGGCCAGTAAACCAGACTCACTGCAGAATAATTAAAAGTATTTTGATTGTAGTTGAAAAAAGAACTTGAGAAATCACAATGCTCATCTCTTATAAAAACTTTTTTAGACCGTTACTCACTAATGAAGCAATATTTATGTTCTTTGTGTAAAAGTCCTGGAAGGAAACTTGAATTATAACAAAAAATAATATTAATTAAGCAAATATTAGTAAAAAACCCTGAGTGTGAAGTTTATATTTTAAGAGGAAAATTTTTAAGTGAGTGAGTTTGTGAGTTTCATTACCTTTGTATCTGAACCAAGAGCCAAGCTAAAGCAGCTCATTAGTGCACTTTGCATAACTACTTCTCATCTTCCTTACAAGGTAAAATGTGTGTCTTGTTTTCAACTTGGTCTTCAACCCTATCTATGCTATGTGGCTCTCACAATTCATAATTTTGGATAAGGGATATTACAAGTATGTTCCTGTCTATTCCTTTTAGCATTTGCCTATGGATCCTATGAATTTGTCTAACCCTTTCCAAAGTTTCTGCCATTGTCTCTCTCCACAATGTCCAGTCTAAAAATTTATGAGTTCACTATCCACTGTAAAAAAAATATATTAAAAATCTCTTTTCTGCTTTAAGAGGATTTCATGTAATTGTCAGTAAGTGCTGCATCATTCTAGTTTTGTGGGATTTGGTGAATAGCAATTATGCATTCATCTCATTCATTGCTTGCATGATTTTGTTACAACTCTGTTTCATGGTCCCTCAGTGGGATTGCACTTGTTTCCAGGTAAACTGATGAATGAGGGCTCTTGAGAAGGCTGTTAGAGATCATCTGAAGAATATTAATGGCAACTAGTGGAGTTTCCTCTACCTATGCAAATGTGATTGATTGTCACAGGTAATACATATTTTCTCCCCCAACACTAGTCAAAGGGGGAAATTGGAAGTTGTTCTTGCTGAAGGTGACAAAGATGTTTGTTTATTGAGACTCTCTAAAGCAAAGCAGGAGACACTGGAGACAAAGTAGGCCCGATCTATCTGCTTTACTGTTGTGATTGGTTTCAAACTTTCAGGTAGATATGAAAGAGAGTATTCACATTCAGGTTTTCACACACAGCATAGATGAGAAGAGATTGCAATTTTTTCATGGTTTACAGAACTAGTATGGTTTCTACCAACTCTTCCTTCTTTAGCTACATACATTTTTATACATGCTTGTGGTATTGTGGTATTGAGTACAGATTCAGTACTGCAAACCTGGGCTTGAAAACCGATTTATGTTACTGTAGGCATCAGTCATATTCGTTGTTTCAATTCTGCAGCATGAGCAGATACAAACAAAAGACAGAAAAGATAAAGGGTACCAGGATTATAAGAATCGTATTCAAAGACATACATATGAAGATTTATGTCAACCTCTATCAAATGCATGAGTACCCATAATGTGAATCTAGATTAAGTTACAATCCTCAGGGCAATCAAAATATAAAAAAACCAATGGCTTGGAGCAACATGGACAGGGAAGTAATTTTTTGAATTCTTACTGGAAGTCACCCCAGTCTGTCCCTCACACTAGTAACTAGAAGTCCATAACAATCACCAGAATTTGAGTGTATAGTAATTTGCTTGGATTCTTTATAAAAGCATAACTCGCTGAATGCTAAATATGACATAGACATCATAACTGGAGAATCTGGATGTTGAACTCATTTTAGCTGCCTGAATGAGAATTGAAGTCTTTGAGGAAAAAAAAAAAAAAGAAAGCCTCATCATATCATAAACACACATGTTCACACACACACATAGTTAGATACATATTTACAAATATGGATTCTTTTCACAAGAAACATCATCTGCAAGGGAAGATCTTCACTGCAGTACATTTGTGCAAGATACATGGACTGGAGAAGTAACAGAACCATTTTACTTTTTTTTTTCTGAAATGTAATTCTAGAGCTAATGTTATTAGAGGTTCTTCTTTCAGTTTTGTACCTTACTAACCTAAAAGTTGGCCTGAAATTCTCTTAATTCAGGTTACTTTCTTGTGAGATTTCTAGCATCTTCTGATTTTCATATATTTATTTTTTGTAAAAGTGAAGAGAAGAATAACATATTCTTAAGGTGCAATCAAATGAAATTTCATTCTGGAATGATAATTTGTCCCAATAGAAAGAAGCATGACTAGGTAAGTCTTCTATTCCTGGTTTCGTTAGAGTTTTTTAGAATATATCCTTCTGCTCTGTAAGCCTTTCAGACTAGTTTCTGTAAACTAATTTATGTTTTATCTACATGTCATTCTTACCACAGTTAACTTCTCTTCTGCTCTACTTTTTAGGCTATATATTCACAGTAATCCCTGTAATTTCTCTTCTTTTTACCAAATCACTGACAATGGACAAAGAAACTTTAGATTTAGTTCAAGAAGGACGCCGTCATGTATGGTTGAGAGTGGTATGCTTACACTCTCTGCTAATGCAAAGCTCTGGTCAGTCCTAGCGTGCCATACATTGAGAAAATGGAAGATTTAATTATTTGAAGACCGGACAGCAGCGATACAAACTACTTTAACTTCACCTTTCCAAGCATCTCTTGTGCTGTCCAGCCAATTGCCAAGTACTGGTATAAGCATGTCTGCTTATACATGTGTGCTGAATCTGAGCACATGCTTTCTATGTGAGTTCTGCACAGTTCTCTCCTCCAGCTTGATCTGTTGCACTTCATAAAAACTGAACTGAATGAGAATTGTGTTTGACTGGTCATTCCCTTAGGGATTAGTTCAATTTTAAAAAGTTGTGCTTCTCCTTTGAAAGTCTCATGGCACAGGAAGGACACTGAAGCCTTTTTTAAAAAAGACATTCAAATTAATACAAACCTAAAGTTAGGATTCAAATTGCATCTCCCATTCGCTCCCTTATTTTATTCTAGAAGAGTCTTACATATCTCCATCGAAATTCCAGCGTATGTAGGGTTTTGCTACATTTTCGTTTCTTCTTTAAACTTTATAATCTGCTGGCTTCTAAAATCCTGTATGGATACCTTGAATATTTGTCCTGGGTTCGGCTATGATTGATAGAGTTAATTTTCACCAGAAAGCTGGGATGGGGATAGCAGACCCAAAACAGCCAAGCAGTATTCGATACCACTGACGTCATGCCCAGTATATAACTGGGGGCCTGGCCAGGCACGGCGCGGGAAGTGCAGCCGGGAAGGGTGCAGGGCGGCTCCGGCTCCAGCTCCAGTTCCGGCTCCGGCTCCGGCTCCCATTCCCGTTCTGGGTGGTGAGCGATTGTGCTGCGCGTCGCTTGTTTGTATTCTCTCGTGTTAGCATTATAGTTGTTATTGTTACTGTTCTCCTCTGTGTGTGTGTGTTGTTGCATTAAACTGTCCTTATCTCACCCCATGAGGGCTGCCCTTTCTTTGCTGATTCTCCTCCCCATCCCGGTGGGGGTTGGGGGATGGGAGTGCAGCGAGCGAGCGGCTGCGTGGCTCTTTGTTCCTGGCTGGGCTCAAACTACCACAACGTTCCGATGCATTTGTGTGTGCCCTTGCAAAATTTGAGGGCTATCCTCAGTGCCACCAGAAAGAGGCAAACCCAAGAATATATTGGTTTCACTCAGATTAATCAGTCATTCACAGGACATCATGTTCTGTTACGCCTGAGGTCTGTGGGTTTTAATCCTTTCTCAAAATGCAAATATGTTGCTTTCAGAGTGCATGCTTTATGCCCTCTGCATGTGGATTAAGTCACATTGATCAGTAGGTAGAAACATATGTACTTTAAAAAATCCAGTCATTAAATTGTAATGTAAATTACAAGGAATGACAATTTTAAATGAGTTGTCTTGCTTTTTGAGTGCTTAAAATCAGCTACAGCAGGAAATCTGAAAATATTTTTTTTCCTCTTTAGACCAAGCAAAATGTCTTTTTACTTCCTGAATTTGGATAACATATTTTGCCATTTTAATTGGGGAAATTTCGCTTTCCAGACGACTAAAAATACTTGGCTGTTGGAGTGTTCAGATAATATAATAGTTATTGTTTTGTAAGAAATAGCTTGAAGAATTAGGTATTTGCTTATATTTGGAAGTCTCAAAACTGTATTGTTGCTAGACCATTATTTCTCACTGACTATTCTTATTCCAAGATCCTTTTGTTTTAAAGCTATGATTTCATCAAATTGATTTGTGTCCCAAGTGTAAAATATAATTGTATAACTGTTTGAAGTGCTAGACACCTAGCTCAAAAGAAATGTTTCACTTGTTTCTCTTAAATTATAACATATGTAATTCATCATCTCCTAAGAACAACCAGGCAATATTTCATTGACACTTGTTTGTTCTGCCAGTAAGCTTCCTGTCAAACACTTGTAAAGAGACACTTGCAAGTAATGAGATTTCATTACTAAAGCTCTATATTTTTTTGTGCTGAGAGGTATTGTCTAGTATGAGGAAAACTGAAAATGCTTATGTATGTATGAGGTAATTATATTCACATCAGTAGTCCCATTGAGTCAACGAGATTATTAACAAATGAAAAGTTGCTCCTATTTAGGTGCTTTTAGAATTAGACCATATTCTGTCTTTCTGTGTTTTCAGAATTATAGAAGATGTTCAAGCAGGTCATTTCCCCCTGAATTTGCTAATTCCAAACTGTTAGACTTACATGTTACAGAGAAGTGGTATCCAAGTCCTTTAAGCAGCTTTAAAGATCTAAGTCTCATGTACTTATTATATGCTTATGGTAATATAGGGGGTTTTCTGCCTTTATTTTTTAAGGAGGTCTTCAATTTCCAAATTGTTCTGAAAATGTGCATTCCTTTTGCTGGCTGGATACCTTTTCAGCATAATATCCCCTAATTATGAATTCAAGGTGAAATTACTTCATGGCGAATTTGCAAATTGGAAATAATATCCAGTATTCTGCAATTACTGCATTGTGGAAGATCTATGCTTCAAATACTCACAGATATCCTGAAAATCATACTTTTTTATTATTGGTGATAAAATATTGGATTTTTTTCCCCATGCAGAAATTATGCACATGATTGCAACTTCACAACAGGTAAGAGAATGATGTTTTACTATGATACATTAGCTTGCATCTCTCAGCACTCCAAAGACTAATGTTGGCTACTTTCTTATTTACTGCTTACAGATAGACAATTTGGTAGAATTTTATTTTTGCCTGCCTACAGACAGCACACAACTCCATTTATTATTTTCCCTTCATCAGCAAAGTCTCTCAGATCTTTTATCTACAAGCATGGTTCAAGAAGAAGAATTACTGGTAATGGACAAAATCATAGTTAGGAATCACTTGAGAAAATGCAACCCATGCAGTTTCATGGGACTCAATGGGCTATATCTGAGAGGGCACAAAGAACTGGCCAATGTCCTTGCAAGGAGTCACTCTCCATCATCTTTAAAATGTTATGGAGACTGGGGGCAATCTGCAACAACTGGAGAAAGGGAAATGCCACATCCATATTCAAAATGTTCGAAAGGATCAAGTGAAGTGCAGACCAGCTTCACATGGGTGCCTGGGAAAATCATGGAGCAAGTCCTCTTGGAGCATATTTCTGGGCACATGAAGAACATGAAGGTGATGAGAAACAGACAGCACGGATTTATCAAGAGCATATCATGTTTGATCCTGTTATAAAATGTCTGGATTTGTGAATGAAACCAGTAGATAAAATCTATCTCTATCAGTTTGGGATGTTATGTTGTAGGTGTGCAGCCAAAGAAGAGAGTCAAAATTAGTTGGATCACTGTAGCAGTTACTGGTTCACGTTCCCCCTGGGGGATAGTTAGAGGCGCGGTTCCTCAGGTATCTGTCTTGGAATATATGCTGTTTAAAAACCTTAATCAATGTGAATGAGCTGACAGAGTACACACTTAGCAAGTTTATGGATTATCCTAACCTGTGGCAACCAGTCAATGCATAGGAGGGCATGGCTGCCATCCAGACGGACCTGACAGGCAAGAAGGAACAGGCCAACAGAGAGCCCATGAAATTCATCAAGACGGAATGAAAAATCGTGCACTTGAATGAATTAGCCTCCTGAAATAATACAGGTCAGGGGCTCACCAGCCAGGGATCAGCTCCGCAGTTCTGGAGAAAACACCAGACAGCAGTGCCTCTGGACAGCAATTAAAACTATCATCTTGGGGTGTATGAACAGGAGCATAATGAGGGGAGATGATACCCCATTGCTCAGGGCTTACTATATCCTATCTGGTTAACAAATTCAGTTTTCAGTCTCTCAGCTTGGGAAAGATGCTTACAAACTACAAAAGATTAGGGGCAGGCACTGGGCAGTGGGGCTGGAGGACTCACACTGCAAGGAGAGGCTGTGCAGCCAGAAATGGTTCAGCCTGGAGCAGACACCTTTAGAGCATCTAACAGCAACCCAGTGCCTATGAGGAGGGGACTGAGGGGGTGGGGATGGGATCTTTACACAGATGTCTGTGGGGAGGAAGGGAGGCAGTGGAAATAAATAGAAATGGAGAAGATCCCAAGTAGACATATGGAAAAATGTCATTCTAAATATAATTAAGTTTGAAGTAGGTTTCCAAGAGTAGTGTCAGACTGTTTGTTCCTGAAGATTTTCAGGAACGGATGTACCTTGGTACCCTGAGTACCTTGGTCTGAATTTTTAATGTTGGTCCTTCTTTCAGCAAGAGGCTCTCTTTAAGCTAGAGAGCCTCTGATTCTCAGATTGAATAGATTTGTAGGGTAAAGGAGGGAGGGAGTAGACTGTTCTTAGTAGAAAAAACATATGACAGAGGGTAATAATCTGGGTTAGTGTTGGCTGATCCATTGACGTATAATGAGAATACCATAAAACAGAATAGTGTAAGAGAGACTTCTGGAGTTCACACAGTTCAATCGTCAGCTCAAAGCAGGTCCAGCCAGATCAAGTTGTTTAGGAAATTTTTGATTCATAAAATCGACTGAGACAAGATGCCAAATCTGTAGTTTAAGCTATGAATACTGTACCACTACCTACCAGTGTTAAATAATAAATAAGAGTTCTGACCACAGATGATGACAGTGAATTATCATGGCCCAGTTTTTGATATCCATTTTGAGAATTAGTTGTTGTAGTCATGATGAGACCCCACTAAAATCAACTCATCAATCAAAACTTCTTGGCATGTTGTAAATACAGTATCAGAAAAGGTCCTTTAGTCACAGGTAGAGGTCAAATAAGCACTTGTGTCTCTGAAATGTAAGTGCTCTTTTACCGAAATGCAGCAGTAATCCTGACACTTTACAGCTTCTTGTCAAACTTTGCTTTGAGAACTTATTCTGTTCAAATTTTGGTTATGCTTTTTTTGCCTAAGAAGTTTCTGGACTAAATTTTTATGAAGTGAGAAGGTGGTGGTCACAATTTATTCTACCAATAGCGGTAAATATAGTCTATATTTGTCCAGGAGATTTTATAGCCAACAAAAAAAATAACAGAAAATTTCTTTATAGGTCTTCGCAATATATCAGACATACTCATTAAAACAGCCAAAGATATACAGGGCTGGAGTTAAAATCAACTTTGAAGGATACTTTTCCTTTCTGCTTAGGAGAGAAATGGGCTTTAGGAGACTGTAGGAAAAGATCCAGTCTAGACCGCCTGAATGAGCCAGGCAAAGGATCTTCCTTGAATACCAACAGTAAGAAAGCAATTAGGTCCAAGAGAAGTGAGGAAGAAGTCATGTTGTCAAAGTTATGCAAGAAAATGTTTACAAAAACCATTATTTCTTCTACGGAATTCAGGGCACATTTACATTGCACAATAAGAAATTTGCACTTCTTACATACAAGCTAGTATCTTTATGGTGTTTAGCATGCATTCTCAGCTAGCTTGGATATATTTAACACTTTAATGCATTGCATGTTTTAACTTTATCTTCTGTTATTCAGAACCGATCTACTGAGATCAGACTGGATTGTCTGGCTACCTTCCTTTTCGTTTACACAGTTATCCCAAAATATCTGTAAGGAGTTAATCGAGACAACACTGTGCAGCACTACAGGAACTGATTGCTTGGGCTGCTTTAGAAACAATATATGAAAGATTTCCCCAAAGGCTGTGGTTTTCAGTTTGAAGCCCAGAAGAATGGAACTGCTGCTGTGAAGCAGAGAGGACTGTGTGAAAAGACACTCTAGAAACGCCAGTACCTCTTAAAGCAGCTTTTTATACTTGGTCAAGAAATACATTTTTCAGCCTGCATATGTCTCAAAATTGCAGCCTTATCATACTGACTTACCAGCTACCTGCGAAATAGAGAAATTAGAACCATTATAAAAATTTTGGTTTTTTCAAGTTGTAGGTCTGAATCTCACTAAATAGCATTTAAATCTACCTCTGCTATTATGTTATCATTGTTTTATATGTAGCTTGTGGAAAACGAAGAAAAAAAAAGGAAAAAAAACCACAGAAATTGCTCTTTCAATAATTTACTCTGAACAGTAAAAGTCCTAAGTGCTCTATGCTATCCACTAACCAAAAACCAAGCATTCCTGCAATTTGTTTCTTTAGCTTCATGCTCACTTCAATTCATGGGTGTATCTTGTCTGAATATTGCAGACCTTGGATGAATACAAAGTAGATTTTTCCCCAAAGTAGTATACATTTCTAAGTAGCTGATAGCATCTGTGTCAAAGATTAATAATTATGTACTGAAAAATAGGTCAGATTTCTTCAATCTATAATTTTGTAATGAAAGTAATTTTTTCTCACAGAATGAAAGAAATATTGACTAGCAGTTAAAAAAAAAAAAAAGACAAAAATACAATCACCTCGGCTGTTCCTGAAGATTGAGGTACAGTCCAAATTTATTATCCTGCCTTTTCCGTAACATCTCTCCAATCTCAGTTCAAAAAAAAAGTGATATGACTTTGGTAAACTAGCAAGTCATAGTCCTAGTTTAATGGAAACAGTGACTTGTCTTGCACTAGTCTCTAATGAATGAGCAACGTTACCAGTGATTTATGCAAAATTTAGGGATGAGGTATGATGAAGGGCCCAAACCAACAAAAATCACCAGCCTGGTTCACACCAATGCCATTAGCACAAGGGATGAGGAGAACAAAAAGGCTTTAGCAAAGGTAAGAAAAGAAATAGTAGTAGAGGACTAGAGAGTGAGCCTTCAGGAACTGGGAAGGATGGCAGAGAAGAAACAGGGCAAAGAGGAGCACAACAAAGCAGTAGTTGCAGAAGAAGTTGTCAAACCTATAGGAAGTTTGAGATCCACTGTTTTAAGGAAACTTAGAAATATGTTTTGAGGGTTTTTACCATGTCTTATGGCTGCATATGGCTGAGCTAACTGTAGCTCAGGCAGTAGACTACTGGGTTTTAAAATCTCTGCTGCCAATGATGCAATGATCAGTAAAAATTTAAGATCTACAGGTATCTCATGATTTTGCTCTGTTTCAGGGCTGACGAGAGAGTAATGCTTCACATTGGTTTTATCTTGCAGAGGATTTTGTGGGGTTTCAAGCACGTATCTTTCTGATGCAAAAACAAGGTGTCACAGTGAACATTTTTAGTTTTGTGTTATTGTCAGGCCTTGCTTTAAAAAAAAAAAAGTCATGAAGACTTCCAACATCATGTTCGTAAATGTTACACATCACCACAAAAATCAAAGATCTGCCCTACACAGTTTCATTTGTGAGACTTTTGCAGCAAATTATCTCAGTTTAAGTTCTCTGGACCTGTTTTTTTGTGCACTCAAGGAAGTATTCCTTCCTTTCTTTGCCGTTGTAGGAGCACAAATCTATGAAGCTTCTTCAGAAAGCCCCAAGGACTAACCTATCTTTACTAGTGTTAATGCAGGAGGTCTTTATTAGCAAAAAGCAAGGGACCAAGAGAGAAACTATATCTTCTTCATGACTTGATGAGGTGAGGTTACTGAAATGAAGGAAAATATACAATTGGCCCAATCCATTCCCTATGGTATATTTGGCAAGATTTTCCTTCCTTTCCTTTCGTAGCAGCTGTGCCACCAGCCACAGGTAGAGGTAGCACACACGCACACACATGGGAACCCATGAAGTTTCTGTAACAATCATATGGTAGGAATAGCAGGACTTTGTTTCTTCAGCCTTTCCTTCATATTCACTAATAACAGCTGGCCCCATCGAGCTGTGATCTCTGTTCTCCTGCTGCTACTTATTTCCAGCACTCTGCTCTCCACTGCAACAGCAAGTTCAAGCCTGTGATATTTCTGCTGTGGTTTTCTTTGCTTCCTGACCAGGACAAAGAAAGAAGCTCATTAAGACTGCCATGCAACATATAAGAAGGTAAAAGCACTTCCCAGTGCCTCTTTGCAATATTGTGAGGGCTGATGACTCCTAGAGATGAAGAATCCAAATAAAGTTAATACGTCTGCAAAACTGCAGTCCTGTTTTCTCTTCCTTTTTCTTCCCTCACAGTCACATCAAGTGAACTTCTCCACTTTCATGCATGCAGTAAGTTGAACTTTGAAAGAAAAAATGTCCTATTTAGAAGAATTTAGAATTGGAATGAAAATGTCTGCCATCATTGTATCATCCATCATCTATGTGCCCTTGGCCATTTTGTTTAGTCATATGTCAAAACTAAGTGAACCAGAAGCAAACTGAGTTGAATGAATAATAAGCTGGAATAAGAACAACAAAATGAAATGAAGAAGAAAGAAGCTAAAAAGATCAGAAAAACTTGCATGGGACTTCTTATTCCACAGTAAATTGTTCCAGCATCACTCTACTGTTTCTAATCTGATTTATTTTTCTATTCAATTCTTTTATCTCTGTTTGCTGTTGAAATAGCCTGAAAATATCTGGATCACAGCACCATTCCTAGTCTTGCTTTAATAGTTGTTAACATAGGAGACTGTAGATACACTGAATTTATCTGTTACAAGACTCAATACTGAAGCTGAGCTTTCAGTATCTTGTCACATGTAATTAAAGGTTGTATCAACACAAATGCTTCTCCCTCATTCTGTGTGAATACACAGTGAATGTTTGAGAGTATAAAAGAGACATTTTCCCCAGATGTGTTTATTATTTCCAGCATCACTAGACTTCTTGTGGAGGTGAAACTGTAGAGGGAAATCCTCTGAATCCCTCACCATTTTGTAGAACTGTCCTTAAATGCTAGATTTCCAGAGCCTCTTTTCCTTCCTGCTGCTATCTTGAAAGGTACCATAGGGAACCAGATCATCCCAGCTGTCTAGTGACACATGATCTTAAGGATGACCAGGTTCTCTTAAAGATCTCTCACTCCTCTTTGGAAAGGTTTATGCACTCTTCTTACTACCATCTCTTTGCTGCTGCCTCCAGATGTCAATATAAATTCTGTTTTGTGGGCGCAATCTCAGTACTACCCACCATAGTCTTTTCTGGTGCTCAGGCCAGACTCTTGCTATTGGGTCCTACTCCAGACAGGTTCTTGGTTAAAGAGTGAGGGCCATCATTCTAGACTGCAAGAGAAAACTCTCACTGGGAGAAAAAGATGCCTGCCTACGCTTTCCTGGTAGTGAGCGACACATAGCAATCTACACACCATGGATTTCCCTAGGTCCAACCTTTGTTATTTCTAAAGAGAAAAAGAAGTTCTGTGTGTTTCCACCCGTATTGTTCTCTCTTATGTAATTTCAAATTCTTTAGGACAAAGGCTTGCACTTACTATATGTCTGTAAACTGCCTAGAACAATTGGATCCTGGTCTAAATTTGCCTTGTAGACATTCCAATCATTGGAACAATTCAAGTATTGCTGGTATTTTATTATTATTTTAATGTGGTGTGTTCCCGTAAGGAAATATATACTGTTCTTGGATTTGTCTTCCTTATTATGCATCATTCTTAATCCACTTGAGTTTCACTCCAATCAGCAGTGCGTTCAAAGACACAAATAATTACACCCAACAATAACGTCCTCTTCTGCCTACTGCTTTCCCGTTTGATCATTTATTTTTTTTAAGACCATGTGATCATGTCAAAATAAACTAATTGCTAGAAGTCAGTGGCTGTTAGTAGGAGATATGCACCTACCATTCTCTGAGATGGGTGAGAACAATGTATCTGTGTTAACTGTTGCTTAGTGACTTTTATTATTGTAGCAGAGAAAAACGAACCACTCTGGAGCCTGCTAGCAAATAGATTGACATATTGCAGTGTCAGGTTACAGGATTTTCAGTCATTCTCTGTCTGCAGCTGGAAGCAGTTAATAAATAGAAAATAATCTTTTGGCCAATAAACCTTAAAACATACATGGCCCTTACATAGCGAATACCTTTTCCTCCAAATACAGAAAAAGGTATTCACCACAATGGCGGCACATTCTGAATGAAATGATACATGGTTTATGCAGAGTCCTTTAGGCAACAGCATACCTGCTTTGTCTCTGGAGCACCAGAAGAGGCTGAACTCAGTATCAGCCACTGAGTCAAATGTTTCTGTTATGGTGTTGTCACCTGCTGGGTTAACACAAACCTGGAGGAAGGGGACAGTCATTTGCTGAGATTAGCACCTTGCAACAGATCATAGAAGGTAAGTCACACACATGTGGTCTGGTAGGTTTTTAAAGTTCACAGATTTCTCTTGCATGGCCCCAAAGCATAAATTCTAAGCATTGCTCAGAGAGCGAGTGTGTAGACTGCAGTGTAGACCAGCAGAAAACTAAAAGAGACTAGTACTTCAAAACCAGCGACCTTGCTTAGCTGAAAACGCTTTCTGAGGTGTTAGGAGCATTTCTGTCTCCTACAAACAGGTGTTTTTTTCAGATGAATAAACACAAATGGTATCAATTAGGTCTCAGGGATGGTGCTTGCATTTCCAGTTAGTGTGTTTTCAACAAAGCACATGACATAACACAGCCTGGTCCATGCAGAGGACGTGGTATCTCACGTGGGTCAGCTTGCAGTGACAAAGCAGGGCTATGTGTTGGTTCCAGGTGAGAACGTGAGGTTGGGGTGACTGTTTCCGATCCTTCCTTTAGCTGCCAAGACTAACTCTTCATGTTCACAAGCAGGACACATTCTGCAAGGTTACTTTCCTTGAGCAAATGCAGGAATTTTCTCATTATTTTGCTAAGAGAGTAGTATTATGATGAAGGTGACAGTTCCCAGAATTTCTCTTGTAAAAACAGAAGTCAGCAGTGATGATGGGGATAACTTTCCATCATGTCTGATTTCCTTTTAATATTATAGGTAGTAGATGTGTTTGAATTCCTGTAAAGAGAATAAGGCTAGACATTACACTAAAATGCCAAAACAGGCACTAGAAATAAAAAAAGGAAAGCATTTGCTTTTAGCAAATGATGCAATATTTTATCTGAATATTCCTGTTATCTTTCTTACCAATAAAATATAATCCGTGTCTGTCTGTTCTAGGAGAAATTAAGTAGTGCTTTTTTCTCCCATTTCATAAACTATTATTTCTCAATGGTTCTGAATGATCCTTGTATACCATTTTACCTGGTCACATATGGATAGAAGCTATTGTTCAAAACTATTACAAGAAAAAGATGGTAATTATTTCCCACCCTACTTATGTATAATTTTCATAGGCTATCACAAGCCATCAGATAATTCAAGCTCCATGATACTTATCAGGAGACAAATATCACAATTCCATGACACATATGCAATTAGTTCTTCCGCAGGCTTGTTCATTTTTTTCCCTGATACTTGCTATTAACCTGCTTACTGCAAATGAGAAGCAGTCAGTTATCAGACTAATAATGTTGGTACTGAAGTATAATTTGTAATACATTGGCGACTACTTGTTTGAGGAGGTAGGAGAAATTAGCCAAAGGGGTGAAGACAATATGTGTAAGTTACAGCCTATTAAGGCTCCATGTGAATTCTCCCATTCACTGAAGCCATGTAACTTTCAACTTAAAGCTTCTACACAGGAATTCAAGAAATGCCTTACAGTGGGATTAACCTCTGGTGAAATAAAGCACTAATTTCACTCTTTTCTGGAGGATCTCCATGTAAAAAAAAAAAACAAAAACTATTACAATTGCAGATGAAACCAAACACAGCAGTAGAATTAGGCTTTCAAATGACTGCTGACACAAATGTGGTCAGACCCTGTCAGTCAGCAAATTGACAATGAATCCCATTCCTCCATTTCTAATTTTCCTAAATTTAAAGTTTCCATAGAAAATAAAACTCAGCAAAGAGGGATTTGCATTGCTTAAAATGATTAAGTTAAAGTAGGCTGAAGCCAGTCATTCTGAAAATGGTTTTGGCACTTTTTTGTGTATCCATATGGAATGAGGCCAAGAGGATGGCAGAAGCCTACTCTCTTGAACACTCAAGAGGAATGAAATAAAAATCACAAAACTATAGGGATAGGGACAAAAAAAGTCCAGACTCTGTGATTTGTAAAAACTGTGGGGAATAAGTGTAATATTATAAGTGTTTGCCATCACAGTTTAAAATATAAACTTGAAGCAATTTAAGTAGTAATATACACTAGATATTAATACTCGCTGATTGAGGTTCAAAGCTACTGAATTTTGTGTTGAGTCACTATATCTTCCAATTAATTACAAATCTGTACAAAGCAATTTTTACTAGATGTGTGGAATCCTCAAAACGAGTTGCTTTTAAAAGTTAAATAGCTATATTCCAGGATAAATAAAACATAAGTACATTTTCTAACAGGATGTAGCATAATCTCTACTCAGACCCATTGCCAATGTGCGGTCCTTTGGCATTTGTTTAGAGAAGATGATTCTTGTGCTTTCATTATGAGTAGAAGTAAAAATGTGCCTATGAACATAGATAAATAATTTAACTGAAGTTAAACTTAAAACTCTTCAAAGCAAAATAAGCTTTCTTGTTGCATTTGGGTGCATGCTATAGCAAAAATAAAAATAAATTAAAAACCAACCCCAAATAAAAATTTGTATGAAGTAACATACTTTATACATAGTCTTTCTCATAACACAGAAAATCAAGTTAAAGCATTTTGAATTCTGACCTAAAAAACCAGACTTACTTTTACTTCACTTGCCTAGTAATTTATAGTATTGGATATACCAGGGTGGTTGTTTCCATTGTAAAAACATTGGCAATAGGTTTCGTATGGTTTAAGACTCACTGAGCTATGAAATGCTAGCAGCACAGTGTTCCAAAAAGTGAGCAAGTGCCAGGAAGAATCGTTTTAACAACAATTTGTTTTACTGCAGTTCGTAACAATGAGACTTCATATGAGCGGCACAGTGCTTCAACTTTGTTTAGATAAACCAGAGATACATTATGGGCAGATCACTTCCTAAACATAGAAGTTAAACATTTTCTCGATTTATGTGTATAAGAATTGGAGCTGAACTGTCTTGTAAAGCTGCAAACTTACTAGTCTTGATGACACCATTCAGAGCAGCTGGAGCTCAAGTTGTGGAATTTCTGAGTATTCCAGCAAAAATGCGGTTTATTTGTCAAAAGTGCTTTTCAATGTCACACTGGGAAAAACTAACTGTGGGTGTCCAGGCAGGGATCTGCCATGATTTGCATACAGCTCTGCTATCGCATACAGTTCAGAAAGCCAAGCGAAATAATCAGTCATTGACAGACCACAGGACCTGGTGCTCTGTGACAGAAAAGCCAGTCCATCAGTTTTACATACCTGTATGATGAAACTGCAGCATGCCAGGAGCAGAGAAAACAACTCAAGCTGCAAAATAACTTGCCATCTTCTGCATATCTCTCTAAAGATGTTACAAGAAGCCTGCAGCTCATTTTCATAGAATCATAGAATCATAGAATTGTAGGGATTGGAAGGGACCTCTAGAGATCATCTAGTCCAACCCCCCTGCTAAAGCAGGTTAGCCTAGAGCAGGTTGCACAGGAACGCGTCCAGGAGGGTTTTGAGTATCTCCAGAGAAGGAGACTCCACAACCTCTCTGGGCAGCACGTTTCAGGGTTCTGTTACCCTCACAGTAAAGAAGTTCCTCCTCATGTTCAGGTGGAACTTCCTGTGCTCCAGTTTGTGCCCATTGCCCCTTGTCCTGT
>VZSC01000371.1:60056-70942 GCA_013398225.1 Steatornis caripensis
TCTGGAGATATTCAAAACCCGGCTGGATGCATTCCTGTGCAACCTGCTCTAGGCTAACCTGCTTTAGCAGGGGGGTTGGACTAGATGATCTCTAGAGGTCCCTTCCAACCCCTACCATTCTATGATTCTATGATTCTATGATTCTATGTTTGTTATCACAAATCACCTCTCTGTTCTCCATGTGCCTCAGCATAGTTTCCAGGAGGATCTACTCCATGATCTTGCCAGGCACAGAGGTGAAACTGACTGGCCTGTCATTCATTTTGTCTTCCTTTTCTCCATTTTAAAAAATGGAGGTTATGTTTCCCCTTTTCCAGTCTCTGGGAACTTCACCAGTCTGCCACAACTTTTCAAATATGATAGATAGTGGCTTAGCAACTTCATCTGCCAGTTCCCTCAGGACCCTCAGATGCATCTCATCAGGTCCCATGGAGCTGAGCACACTCAGGTTCACTAGACAGTTTGAACCTGATCTTCTATAGTGGGCAGTATTTCATTGTCCCAGTCCCTGCCTTTGGATTTTGTGAATTAGGAGGCATGGCTAGAGCCCTTGCTGGTGAAGACCGAGGCAAAAAACTTGAGAACCTCGGCATTCTCCCTGTCCATTGTAGCCAGGTGTAACATTTCATTCATCAAGGGGAGTACAGTTTCTTTCATCTTCCTTTCTTGTCCTATGACTTGAATAAAATTTTCTTGTTATTTTTACTGTCCCTAGATAAGTTCAGCTCCAGCTGTGCCTTGGCTTTCTTGATCCTCTCCCTGCACTTTTGGGCCACATCCTTATATTTCCCCAGGATGTATATCCCTGCCTCCACTGCCTATGTATTTTGGTTTTGTGGTTTAGTTTGGCTAAAAGATCTTAGCCAAGTTGGTCTCTTGTGTCCCATGCCAAACTTCTTGCACATCAGGATTGAGAGCTCTTGCACCCTAAGAAAAATGTTTTTAACAATCTCCCAGCTCTTATTTGCTCCTTCGCCTCTGAGGGCAGTTTCCGAATGGATTACACACACTATTGACCTAAACAGCCGAAAGTTTGCCTTTGTGAGGTTTGGGGCACTGACTCACTTTTTACCCGTCCTGTACCCCTCAAGATTGAGAATTCCATCAGGGCATGATCACTACAGCCCAGGCTACCTCCAATCTTTACGTCTCTGATATGTTCTTCCACATTAGTGAGCAACAGGTCTAGCAATGCCTCTCTTCTGGTCAGTCACTACATCACCTGTACTAGGAAGTTGTCCTTAACACACTTCAATTTCCTGGACTGTTTGCAGTTTGCCATTTGATTTTTCCAGCAGATGTCCGGGTGGTTGAAGTCCCCTATCAGCATCAGGGCCTGTGAGTGTGATGCCTCCTGGAGTTGGAGAAAGAACTCTTCATCAACCTCGTCTTCTTGATTGGGGAGCCTGTAGTAGACAAGAACCACAAAGTTTCCTTTGTCAGCTCAGTCTGTAATTTTCACCTATAAGCTCTCAACCTGCACATTGCTATTCTTCAAAGACAGCTCTGGGCAATCAATCCCATTTTTAACACAGAGGGCAACTGCCCCATCTCTCCTTCCTTAACTTTCCCTTCTGAATATTTTATAGCCATTGATCACAGGATGGGGGCTTCAGTCTGCTCCCTGTCTCTGTCTTCAGTGGGCTGGGTACCGCAAAAAAAAGGTCATCTTACTATTAAAGACTGAGGCAAAGGAGGTATTAAGTACTTAAGCCTTTTTGTCATCCTTTGTCACTGTGTTTCGCCCCACAACTAATAAAGGATGGAGATTCTCTTTAGTCTTCTTTTCTTTGTAAATTTATTTATAGAAATTTTTTTTTTCTCTTACTACAGCAGTCAACTTAAGTTCTAGTTGAAGGCCAAAGCCCTTCTAATTTAATCCCTGCATAGCCTCGTGACATCTCTGTAGTCCTCCTGACTTGCCTGCTCCTTCTTCCAAAGGTCATAAAGTCTCTTTTTTCTCCTGAGTTCCAGCCAAAGCTGTCGGTTCAGCCAGGCCGGTCTTCTTCCCCACAGGCTCATCTTTCAGCATATGGGGACGGCCTGCTTCTTCGCCTTGAAGATTTCCCTCTTGAAGAATGTCCAGCCTTCCTGGACTCTTTTGCCCTTCAAGACTGCCTCCCAAGGGGGTCATCAACCAGGCTCCTAAACAGGCCAAAATCTGTCTTCTTGAAGTCCACAGAAATTTGATGAAGCCATCATAGAAGAAAAAAGATGTTTTCGGCTGTTCTGTGAAGGACTGTTCCTAATAGCAGCAATGGGTTCAATCTATAATTCCTTCTGTTGGACACTCTTAATTTAGTCTATATTTTTATACTTTCTTCTTCATCACTTATTTTATATGCACTTCTCACAGATTTTAATACAATCTTTTATAGGTAAAAGGGCTGCAGAAGTGCTGTTGCTGAGGGTTTTCTCTTCTCTTGGACAAATTTCATGACTATGAAGTACAAAATTTTTTTTTTGTCTGTATAAGAACTATTTTTATCTATAGTAATAAGAATAATAATTAAAAAGGAACAGGACTGTTAAGGTTTGCAGCAGAGTCAAGAGAGTAGCTTCTTGACCTTTGGAAGAAATACCTAACTAAAATTTGAAGGGGAAAAGAAAACAAATCAGAACATCATTCAGCTGCTACAAGTAAGAGATTTCTTACAGCAAACCAGGTAAACAGTTGTGGCATAAAAGTAAAAATATTTAATTTTACAGATTACTCTTTTCTTAATGGGCTGAAGGTAGATATTTGATTCTCATGAAAAGAAACTGTTTTTTGAAACAAGCAGTGAAGCAGAGTTACATAATCTGTCAGTTCTTTGAATTTGTCCTTTTAAATAACAGATTTTGCTCTTCATAATGTAGGAAGCAGCTTTGTAAAGTTCAAAAGGATGTATATAGGTTTAAATAACTGAGATACATGCATTATAGTAATAACAATCTAGACTCTGAGTAGCTATCATGAATTTAAAATGGAAGGATGAATCTAGAACTGTTTAACACTGCTGTGCCAATCCACAGTTGTATAATATTGCTTCTCTACAAACGTGCATTCATGAACTGCAAACATTTCTGCAAGACGAAAACTACAAAATACCAAAAATGATGCATAGCCAGGTACCGAGCAGATAATATAAAAGCTAAAAAAATGATCTTAGAAAAATGTCCTAAAAATGTTCTAAATCACCATTTAAATAAGTCTACGATAGCTTTTGAGTCTGTGAGCATACAATGGCAATTTGACAGATGTCTTGTCTGTTAAAAAGTTGTCTCAGGAGCAATGTCGTTGATAAGTGATTATATTTGAATTACAGTATTGGTCAGTGATGTCTTCCTTTGCTACTCTTGTACAAACTGAAAATATTTTTCAAACAATTTTTGCTAGAGGACTGACAACTATGTCCACCTTTAAGACCCCCAGCATTGCACCTAGCAGGTGTAAGTGTTGTTCTACATGTTGTCTCACCTGGTAATCAGTGAAAAATCTCTACTGAACCTAGTAAGTATGGTGAATCTCTGCAGGAGGAACAGGCACAACTAATTCCCATGCCTTAAGCCTCACATCAAATCATATTTCCTGAGCAGTTCTACCACAACAGCAACCATCTTCTTCATTGCTACATGGCATTCAGACTTATCAGTTCTAGTGCTGTTATACATTAACTGGGGACTTGAAAGCATTTGCTTAAAATCTTGCTGTACCTACAAAATACCTGGTGGTGATAAGAGTGGCATGTGTTCAGTGCTAAGCTTGTTTAGAGCTTTTGCCTTGAAAAAGCTATAAAAGCTCAGTATCTTTGAAAGTTTGAATTTAATTACAGTTTACATAAAGAAATTCTGTCTGAAACGCTTATATGCTAATATCTTCCTCAATGTCAATAGCACTATTAGGTTTTTTTATTAGCTACTGTATGCAAAATTGCTTATTTGCAAGTCTATTACTTTGTTTTCAGGTTCCTCTGTATCTGATAAGCAGTTTATGTTTTGTTGCTTGTGGTTTTGTTTTGGGGGTTTTTTTTAAGTAAAATGTGCTCTTTCAAGCTGTATTTTTTTTCTCATATGATGTGACATTAACAAAGCACAGAAAGTATATATATATTATGTATTGTATTTGCTGAACGTTTAAATTCTTGCTTAAATCTAAACTATTACTGAAACCTTAAAGGATACAAATGCAGTGTGAACATACAGTCTTATTAAAAATATACGTCTTTACTTTATATCACCAGCTAAAACACAGATAGTGCACTTCATCAGACAGGTGAGCTCCTAGATGAGAAAACTGGCAAAACCAAATCTGTATGGGTATCCTTGCCAACGGTTGTGTAGCTGTCATCTGTTATCTAAGAACAGCAGTCTGATACAGTTGATAAGATCACGTGTGAATATAATTATCATTTCTCTGAGTGTTTGAATTGAAGGAAAGCTTTTATTGGAACAGCAAAGTGACTAAAGATTTTGAAATACAGGAAAGCTGTATCTACTGGAGTTGTCATATAGGGAAAGATTACATATTGGATAAGTTAGATACTTAGCTTATTTCAGTTTTTGGAGACCTCCTCTCTCAGGTTCTTTTGTTCTAGATAAATAATACAGTGCTCTAAGGGGATTTTGCATTTGTCTATTGCACCATTTATTCCTGGAAGAAAAGAATTGTAGGTAATGAAGGTAAGTCAGCCTACATGAGCTACTCATTATTGATCTCGAAATATATCCTCAGGCAATCAGAATGGATCAAAAGTACAATTAGGCCAGGGACTCTGACATATGTGCTACCACAATTTTCAGCTTGAGGAGAAAAGCAGAAGTTAACATCTCCACTTTCTCATCTGCAAAAGAAAGACAGCACTTTCATATACCTACTTCTCTACAGATACTGCTGATGGATTATGATAGTATAATTAATTTGCAGCAGTGTATGTTGTGTGGTACAATTTTTTTTCAGGGGTTTCTGTAAAATACCGGTCTTCCTCTTCTACATACAAAAAACTGTAGCTAACAAGACTTATGTGACTCCTCATATGAACAGCCAACTGAAGATGCAGGCTTGCACAAAAATTTCTATTGCAAAGTTCAGTGTTAGTTGTCTAAGCCTTGAGTGTCGCGAGTCTCTTCTATGCTTTAAAGTGAGAGGGAAAAATACTTTTAACATAATAAAGTATATTCATACCACATGATCATCTTAGAAAGTGGTGCACAAACATTCTTCCATTAGAAGATGTTTTTTCTTTGGAGAATCTCTTGTATTACACTTAGTCATTAATCATTCATTAATTAATCATTAATGATAAAGCAAAAGTGCCACTTAGTGTATTCAAAAGCCTTTTTGAGTAAACATCTTCCACAGATGTTCTAAGCCTATACTTCTCAATCTATGTTTTATATTAAAAGGTGTGTTGAAGCATTAAAATTAGAATCTTAAAATGAACCACATTTATCTTTCAGAACTGTGATTGTATTAAGAAACTTTTGTCAGGAGGTAGAAGTCAGAATTAATTATCTGTGCTTGGCAGAGATCCAAAATGACAAAATTGTCATAGCAAGAGGGAAGATTTTGGCATCCTTACACATAGATATTAGCCTTTACAAAGCCGTACTTCAAAAAAGAAGACTAGTATGTCTTCATGCATTAAAAAGGATGCATACAGAACCAGTAATAATAATGTACATCCATGGCCTTGATGTCATCAGGGTTGTGATGTTAATGATTACTGTATTTTTTTCCTAGCACTTTCCTGTAATTTTACATAGGGTTTCTATCCTTGCTTTCCTTAAGTATTATTTCCAGTAAGTTGAAAAATTTAATGGTGATCAGATCTTTTAAGACAATTTTAATGGGATATAAGCATGTGAGAGGGGCAAAACATCTGGCTCAGATTGGTCTCCTGAGGCTGTTATGAAATGCTCAGAGTCTGAATTAATTTATACCAAACTGTTATTCAGCTGGGCCACTTCTTACCCTATACCTGGCAGTAAAAACTCAACTTCTACAGAATGATGATATATCTACATCTATAAATGTTTCCAAATTAACAAAACCTCACAGCTATTCAGTTTTTAATTATTTTAGACAGCGAAGAAGGCAAATAATCTTAGGTAAAGACTTCTGGAAGTTCACCTACACATGTGATGAAAGATTGAGTGAAGTAACATGAAATGTTAAATTTAAAATATCACTTTCATAAACAGTGAGTTGCCTACATTTTCAGACAAAACCTTCGAGGTGGGTTGCTGTTTGTATAGGTTTTAAGTGAAGTCAAAAGTGCTAAACTGCATACATCTACTTTCTGCTTTCTTGTTTTCACTTCTGCGTCTTCTTTTTCATAGGCTCCGGGCACAAAACATTACTGATGTCAAGACTGTGGCTTTGTGCACATGTGTATGTTATCTGTGTTTCAGAAAGTCTTATTGCATTGACTTTAATATGTCTGTCTGGTTTTATTTGGAGATTGATGTCTTGTGAATACTTAATGTTGTTATCAGTTTGTGACTATTTGTCTGCAGAATATCCAAATGGAGCACTCAGCTGGGAAACTGCACAGTATCAGGGTTCCCAAGTCTGAATGCAAGAAAATTTATGTAACAACACTGAAATGTAGTGCACCAGTATGCAGCTCAGTGAAAACTGGTTTCCCAAATTTGAAACTATTATGCGTGACTTATAATATATAGCTCTGTGTGTTCTATAAATCAGTCTTTCATTCACAAGTACATTTGTATAGCCAGAGCACAGAAAGAAATCATGAACTTGTAAATTCAAATCCCACTATATGGTGCAGAAAGTGGAGAAAATTCTTTTTAAAAAATTAATCCAAACTTCATTTGTTGCCTTGACTATCATAATAAATTGCTTGGTGTCACAGTACCCATGTATAAAATAATCCTCCCTCTCTTCAGAAGGGTGCTAAACTGAATTCATTACATGAGGCATTTAGCTAGAACACCTGCAAGAGTGCGCTTTAATGAAATGAAAACTGGATAATATCTGCTTAAAGTTCTGCAGAGGGTCAGGAAATGTCCTCTGCAATGTAGGCTCCTTATATCAAGCTGAAAGTAGAATGTTGTAAGAATTCTTGAGATTCTATTCGGAATTCTATCCCCAAGAACTGTAATTCAATTTTTTAGCCTCAACTATCAATTAGCTTTTTTTTTCTCTCAGAGTATTATATACACTGGGTGAAAGCTTAACCTTTAGAACAATACTGTGCAATAGTGAGCTTTTCGCAGTCAGAGGTTTAAGATTTGAGGTATTGGCTTTTTCAAAACACTGCTATAGTACATCACACTGGCATAAGTAGAAATAAAAGACAAAGAAATAAAATATCCCTTATGTATTACATACCAACTAACTACATTTCTGAAAATGATAAGCAAGAGCAGGGATGACTTCGGTTTTGATGGACTGAGGAGCTGTAGTGTCATATATGACTCATCTATTGTAGCTGAAATTCATGCTGAGCCAGCCTGACTTCCTCCTTTTCACATGTATACGAACACGTCTTTTGTGCCTTCCTCTGGAAAGGATGAACGATGCTGTTCCTCTCCATAGTGATCAGTTTTGCAGATGGGGATGGATCCATGACCTCACTCTTTCCATTGATGTCTTCAGATTCAGACTAGACTTCAGCACTGTACACCAGTAAAGATGCCAATGTTCACTCACATCCTGAAACACTCATGTAGAACCACAAGAAGCAGTGAAACTGTGATTTCTGTATGTTGGCCAGCTTCTTATTGTTTTTCATAGAATCATAGAATTATAGAATTATAAAATGGTTTGGGTTGGAAGAGACCTTTAAAGTCACCTAGTCCAACCCCACTGCCATGAGCAGGGACATATTCAACTAGATCATGTTGCTCAGAGCCCCATCCCACCTGACCATGAATGTTTCCATGGATGGGGCATCTACCATGTCTCTGCACAGCCAGCTAGTGTTTCACCACCCTCAAGGTAAAAAATTTCTTCCTACATCAAGCTGAATCTACCTTCTTTTAATTTAAAATCACTACTCCTTGTCCTGTCAGAACAGACCGTGCTAAAAAGTTTGTCCCCATCTTTCTTAGGCCCTCTTTAAGTACTGAAAGGCCATATTAAGGTCTCTCTGGAGCTTTCTGTTCTCCAGGCCTAACAATAGCAACTCTCCCTGCCTTTTCCCATAGAAGAGTTGTTCCATCCCTCTGATAATTTTTGTGGCCCTTCTCTGTACCTGGTCCAACAGGTCCATGTTTTTCCTGTGCTGGGGACCCTGGAGCTGGACGCAGTACTGCAGGTGGGGTTTCACCAGAACAGAGTAGAGGTGCAGAATCACCTCCCTCGACCTGCTGGCCACGCTGCTTTTGGTGCAGCTCAGGATACGTTTAACTTTCTGGGCTGCGAGTGCACATTGTCTATGATCATGTCCAGCTTTTCATCTGCCAGTACCCCCAAGTCCTTCTCAGCAGGGTTGCTCTCAATCTCTCATCTCAATGGACAGGTAAGCAATCTTCTTGATTGTTGAAATGTTGCCTCTAAAATATGATTTGCTGAAGATTGACATGCTGGTTCACATCCGTCATGCTTTCAAATACAACTGGCAGGCACAGAAAATTTCCAGACTAGCACTAAATTATTCTTTCTTTAGCTACCAACATTGCAAAATCAGGAGGATTAATTCTGATTCAAACATCACCATCCACACCAAGGATTTTTGTGGCTGTAACTAACCTAATAGCATTAATCATGTTGTTACCACAATGGAATTGTAAGCCACAACAGAGTCCAATATGTTTCCCAAGCCTGTGCTCTTAAAATCTTTTGCAGAAGTAGTTTGAATTTGCTTGTGTCAGGGAAATAAGCATGAGTAAATGCAAAGAATTGCTGTGCTGCCTTGCTTCTTAAACATCTAGGGCCTCCTGTGTGTAATGCCGCATGTAACAGATTCAGAATGAAGGCCACATGGAAAACTTTAACAGCTTCAAGATTTTTACCTGTTGTAGATAACTTGTTTTATAATACTCTTCTTTATCCTGCAATTACGATATAAAACACAGAATGACTTCTATTGTTTTGATTATTATTAATTCTTATTTCTCAGAGTTTTTACTCTCTCATATGAGGAAAAGCCATCCTAAAAGAGTATATAAAAGTGTTTAAATTATTTAAAAATTGTAACTGTTGTACTTTCTATCCTCAAACTGCATTTTCAATTTTTTTCTTCTTTTAAAATTATTTTTTTATAATCTTACAGCTTTTTTACACATTTCATTACCCTGGAGCCTCACTGAAAAAAATATAGCAAAGCAAAACTACAAAATGTGCAGGATTTTCTCCCGTACTATGCTGTTTTAAGATAAAAGCTGCACAACCTTAGGGCTGTTAGAGTCAATATAAATGATTGTTCTAGAGAAATTCCTATGAACCGTTTCTCAAAGACACAGAATAGAAGTAAAAATTGTTTGAGTGATTTCTATGCTTTTGCTGTGATAGATCCCTTTTCAGATAGTGGTAAGTCAGACCTGCTAGACATTAGTTTCTCCAGTGCTCTCAAAAGAACTTTTAGGTAAGCCAGAGCTTGTGATTTGGGGGGTTTAGGTTGGTAACTTGGATATTTTTTTGAATGGATGACATTGCTGATATCGTCTCATTTTTCAAAACATTTCCAGATGGAGGACTTGGCCCCACAACCTTTCCTTTTCATCTTGTGCAGTCTCCTTTCAGCCAGTGCAGACTGATATTACTTTATTCAGTCTGCCTGTCAGGCATAAAGAATGGAGATTTCTGTCAAAAGCATGTTAGAGGTTGATTTGTCAAGTAGTATTCCTTCCTTCCTTGATAACAATTTCAGTGGTGTTTACCACATAGTTTACTTCATGAAGTTTCCTTGTGCTCATCTTTTAAAAGAAATCCTGTACTCAGCTGAGGTCTTGTGAGGCAGGCAAAGGACTCATGATTTGCGAGCTTCTTGGTCAAGTGCTCATCCACATACCTAAGACCTAGTTGTACTCAGTGTTCCTGTTCATGCTGTAACTGTGTGTATGTGTGTACATGTGTGTGAGTGTTAAAACTATACTGCTGCCTGATTGTTTTGAAGTGGAAGCAAATAAGGTAGTACGTTAATTCAAACTCATGGTTAGAAATTACTAGTCTGTTGGAAAATGAGCAAGACGACAAAGCAACTCCGTGAAGACAAGTATGCATAAAAATGAGTGTACAGCAATTTAAATTGCTTGATTATCCCTCAACTGAGAAGAATAATTTCAGTTAAAATAGACAAAACTGAACCAGATGATGTTTTGTTTTGATCAAATCTGGGAAAAGGAAAGAAAATGGTTGAAATTAGATCTAGTGCCATTCAAAGCCAGTATCAGTAAACATAAATATCCTTTTTCAAACTTAACAAAAAAGCCCTCATCATATTTCAGGAAAAAAACCTTTTAATATTGAAAATTCAAAGTGTGAGTTTTCTCATATTAAAGCTGTCAATTCATTACCAAATAACACAAGTTAATCAAAAAGATTTCAGAATTGGAACACTTGGACATCAGAGAATTTTTTTCCAGAGGAAAAAAGCTGCTATTAACATCTCCTAGAAGTGCTGCATCCTTCCAAATAAAACATAATAACATCTCATAGTACTCAGTTTTTACAAGTTTAAAGTTAGTGTCTTAGGAATACTGTACTGGCAACTTAGTTTAGATTTACCTTGTGTTGGGTCTGTGTGGCAGGGTTTCGGCAACAGGGCAAGGGGCTGCATGGATGGGTGGTCCCTGTAAGAAGTTGCTCAAAGCTCCCCCAGCTCCAAGGTGGCCCCTCCTCGGGCTGAGACTGGGCCATTTAGGGACAATGGATGCACCTCTGGGATAAGGTATTTAAGGAGGGGACAGGACAAAGAGATGGTTGCTGTGACCTGCAG
>VZSC01000374.1:0-10934 GCA_013398225.1 Steatornis caripensis
ATGTCAGTCATTGATCTTGTAATTTTAGGATCAATTTCCCTCCCTCACACGACCCTCCGTCCGTTCGTCCGTCCGTCCCTGCGTCCGCCGGCGGCTGAATTTTCCACAGGCTGCGCAAGAAACGCCTAAGGGTTGGTTCCTCCCGCCGCCTCTCCTCCGTAGCCAAGTTTAGTTCCCTTCAAGTGATTCATCAGTCTCCAGCTTTAGCAGTCCAGAGTTACCCATTTATGATAACCAGCCAGTGTAAGGAAAAGGTGTCACGAAGCTTCTTTACCTCTCAAAAGAGCTAAATTTCTAAACAACGCAGAGACATTTGTGTCACGTTTACTAGAGGTGTATTGGGGATCTTTAACGTTTACACTACTCCTTGGGAGAATTGAGTTCTGTTTTAAGATTTAGTGAGTTAAAACATTCGTTGGTCTTGTAAGATGCACATTGAGAAAAACCTGCACTTTGAAAAAGAAACAGGAAAAAAATCAACAACGTTTTTGTACACTAACGTGCCTGCTTTTGTTGATAACTTCTTACTGTACAAGCTTTCAGAAGTCTATAGTGAAAATGTTTGGTAAATTCACTGCAGTTTAAAATTGATGATTAGTTCATTTACTAAAACAACTGAGATGTTGCTAGGATATGGCAGTTAGATGGAAGTCCAAATGTCATACACATTCCTTTTTGTAAACAGGTTCTGTGTTTTTAATGCAAGGCAGGATTTCTTTTTGTTTTACACAGGTGAAAGGTTTAATTCTATTTTGTACAACTACATGGTTTACCTTGTAAAGAGTTCCATTTTACCTGTTACAATTCATCAATCTGGTAAGCTTGAATATTAAAGTTTTATTTGAAATATATGTATATTGTAAAACAGCCTTAACTGGTGCAGTGGTCACAGTTTTAAGGGGGAAAAAAAAAAGAGATAAACCATCTTGGAAGACATCTTCCAAACGTGTTTTCAAAACAGTATTTATACTCCTATTACAAAGCAAGAATTTTCTTTTTAGTTTCGTGTAAAATAAGAGGCCACTTTAATTCCTGGGGTGGGGTGGGGGCAAATAATGGGATTGTATGCTGTTAACTCTTTCTGAACTTAGAGGTATTAAAAAGGCTTTCTGCAAAGAGAAAAACTGCCAAATCCTCCTTTTGGATTCTGCCAGTACCAGATAGTGTAAGAAAGCGCTAATTAAAGAGAAGCGGGTATGGCATATTTTATTACATCATTCAGGAACAGGTAAAGGCTTAATTTCATGTTGCACAAAGAACCGAAATGCAACTCTTCAGATTGCTTTTGGTTTAGCCCCCCTCCCCCAGTTACGGTATGCTGAAATGAAGTATTACAAAATAACCTTTCTGTTAATCCTGTGTTTGGAGCCTGCTGCATAATGCTGATGTATAAGCAACCCAGAGAGAGAGAGCTAAGGGAATGCAAAGTTACACTGTATTTCTGTGGTCGCTGGAAAATTATTTTTAAATTTTTAGCTGCAGAGAGACTGACATAATTTACAGCCTTAGAATTGGAGAGAGAAGATTTTGGCCTAGAAATATTCAAATCTCTCTGCACTGTTTTGTTTTCTAAAGTGTTTTGACTTGCACACTTTGTATAATTTAAAATGCAGAATGCCTTAGAAGTCTTAAAATTGGAAACTGATGTCTGTGAAGCTCACAATTAAAGCTCTGATCTAGAGAAGACAGTTAAAAGCAGCAGTTGCCAATTTGCCAAGTAGTTCTAAATAGCAGAAATTTTAAATACAGCTCTTTTTGGCCAGCCGATTGCCTTGTACAGAGCGCCAGCCTAAAACTTATGCCCTACCTAAATCCCATTTTGGTACTGAAGATTGGTTTTATGCTGGGTCTCTGCAGATGCACCTCCTTAACCCCTTATGGGGAAGTGACTGGGAAGTCCTGTAGTCTTTACCTATAATACTAATTCAGGCACAAAACTAAACCTATGACATGCTGTATTGCTCATACAGCGGAGATTTTGCAAAATCAGTTAACTAAAGCAAGGAGGCAAATCCTTATGTAGGTCTCCAATTAGGTGAGTTGATGAGACAGCATAGTACCCTGTGTTGAATTAAATGGGAACTGCTAGGCTGCGGGGTGATGTTGAGAAACAGACCAGCTAGGTGCCTAAATACAGGTGCAGGAGCATAATAGTAGTTGTTGGCTTTAAAAAAAATGGCTATATACATTGTAGTTCATGGAAGTTGTGTCTTTGTTTTACTTAAGGAATTGATTTTTTGACATAAAAAGACAGTATTTTACTTAAGAAGATAACTATTTTAGGAATTATGAACTAGACAGTTCTGAAACTCCAGATGTTCCAAAGATCAGTGCTCAGGGAAATAAACGGAAAGTCAAGAAAGCTACCTATTATACTCAATTGTTTAAATGTAAACAATTTTAAACTATGAATTTTTAAGATTGTTAAATTCATACTTTTTTTGTGTGTGTGTGTGCGCACGTGTACGCGTGTGTGTACGTGTGTTTGTGTTTTATTTAAGTCTGTTCAGAATGCCATTGAATTAGGGTATTTATTTGTGGCTCAGTTTTAGTTCCTGAATTTCTACTTTTGTTCATTTGGGCTTTTATCCCCTGTAACAGTTTAATTTAGTGGTGGACAGATTGCCAGAATAATGTCCAAGTCGGACTCCCACAGAAGCCAGTAGGCATCATTTCATTGACTTCAGTGGGTCTGGGCACAAATGATATGTAACACTTACTCTATATGATCTTTAAAGTAGTATTGATCTTCTGGCATGACAGGATGCAGCAGTGGCATATTATTTCTCAGTTATTTATTAGTTGTATGGACAGTAGTATTAAGGGAGGTCACCTACGGTATACACACGTTTTTTAAAAAAACAGGGGGAAAAAAAATTGGCAGGCAAATTGACCAAACAAGCCGTGTTTTCTTAAAGATGGTCTACAAGTGTTTCAGGTATCTGGTGACTAACTTTTCTGATAAAACACCACACATATTTATTTCTCAGTGAGAAGAAACTTATAAATACAGGATACAAGATGAAGCTTCACAAGCATAATTGCAGTATTGTGAAGCCATTTTTAGTAAGCCTGAATCATCACTCTATCTTCTGAGCAATAATGTTAGAGTGTATAAACTGTACTGTGCCGAAATTGAAAATAGGCTGGTGTGGGAAGCATCGGAGCGTAGGTTAATTACCTGAGAGGACTCATACTATCCCTCTGTTTTCCATTCCTTGTCACATGATCGTTGAGACGAATGCAAACCCGATCAATTCATGTCACTGGAGGATGTTAACTGCAAGGCTTTTGCCTTAAGTAGCAAAACCAGGGAGAATGGAAGAGAAACGTTGTGTATGTGCTATCAAACCTCCATTTTGCTTAGCTGAAGTAATGACAAGACTGCTTTTTGCCCCATGTTTTAATTTGCTCACAGCTTTACTCGCATCTGTTCAAAGGGAGGGAAGAATAGACGCAATACTGCTGTTTTGGTCACAGTGGAGTGCTGATTTGGTAGGAGACTGCTCCCAGCTTTCCTGTCCCTTTTGCAGGTAATAGCAGCTAGTCAAGGGATGAAACGGTGGAAAATCAAGTCTGCTGTCTTTGATGTGACAGGATTTGCCTTCATGTGGAAAAAATGTATTCCTACCAGCCTATTAGCAATTCACATGAATTATTTTCACACTCCAACATCCTTGCTTAAATCTGTTACTTATACTTTGCATTGTAATTGACAGACAGAATATACGTGAATCTAAAAAGAGGAAAAATTATGTTAGAGGCGAATTGTATTAAAGTAGTACAGATTTTACTCAAAAGTTTGATTCACTGTAGGACTTCTTTGGTTCACCAAAAAGCGCTATGGTGGCTGGTATAACTTAGATACATTTCAGACATACTGTTTAATCATCAGAAAAGGTTTCTGAATGTTCACATGAGAACGGCAATCTGTTTCTGCTTTTGGACATAGTACATATGAAAACCTTTTCTTCATTTTGCCATTTAATCCGAGATTGATCCTCAAGAAAATGTCAGTCATTGATCTTGTAATTTTAGGATCAATAAAATGCGTTTTAAAGCACAGCATATCCTATAAGAAAAGCCTAATGCTCTTCATTTCATATTCTTCATTGTCTTAGACAGATGTCTAATAATACAACTGAAATCAGGGATTTAATTACCACTTTCATTACAAAAACGTGTTTTCCAGGGACTTAAAACTTGTACAAGTGAAACCCTGACATAAAATTCCAGGTTTTACCATAAAGTCAAGTCTGTTTCCTTAAGTTAGATATTTCTCAGTTACAGGATGTTCCAATATTTTAGGTAAATTCCATTGGTAAAAATCTGGATCTGTTAATTTCATATGATGCCACTCTTTAAGCATGCTAAAGTTACCTCTCCTTAATACAGGCCCATACTTCCAATTGAAATGTGTAACAGTGAGTAAGACTGAATTCTTCATGGTCACTGTCCAGTTTTTAAACTTCTTAATTATCTCTCAGTACTTATTGCCTTGTGACTAGTGCAGAATATGTTCCCGAATCAGTAATAGCTGATCTAATCACAGTTTAGCAGATAAAAGATGGTCCCCAGGAAGTCCACAAGCTAACGTAGTGCTGAGGAAAAACCTTCAAATACACCTAGCAACAATGCGGTGCATGGCGTGTCCTGCCCAAAAGGAGGCACTGCCCAACAAAACAACTAAAAGAAAAAGAGTTTTAAGTTGGGTACAGGGGGTTTGTAGGTTCTTTCTATTACAATGTTGGCTCTGAAACTCTTCCCCTGTGTAGCTTTCTAACAGTGGAATCCACAGATTGGTGTTCTCAAAATTTGATTCAAATAACTGCCTCGCTTTCTGCTGGCCAGCTGTGCTGTGTACTTTTCACCCAATGCTTAGGCATCTGGTGAAGTTCTGCCGAAGTTTATGGGTACATCACCCTGATGTCATCCTAGGGAATCTGAAACTGAAGATCAAGTCATTCAAGAAGCCGTAAGACTCTCTTAAGAAGAGCGTATTTTCCTTTACCGAGGAAAAAAATCCTGATGTCCTCTTTCATTTCTTCTTCAGACCCAGCTGCCTCAATCTTTAGTGAGTTTACCCTGAGGCAGGAGTGGAGATGACATTGCAGACTGCTACTCTTTCACTCATTGAGTTTTAGGTATCTGGAAGACCTCCATAAGCTTTATGAAACGAGACACTTCTAGTGAAAAACACATACAAAATGGCTCTGACTCATCACTAGATCGCAGGAAATTCAATGTCCTGAGTGAAGGTATCCGGTAGATGCACCCCAGTAGCAAACCTAGCAGAAGTTCTCAGTGTTTCACTTCTAGATTTCTATTTGTGGCATGGTTCTGTCTAATGGGGATGTTAGGAAGTTCATTTCATGATTTTTGCAAATGAATCATTTGTTTCACTACAGCACGTCGGGAGTAAACACCTACTAAATACCACAGGCACCGTCACCAGTTGGTCTCCTCTGTGGCCTCCGTTAGCAGAGGATAAAGTGATGTGTCGGAGGAGGAAAAGCTGATTGTGATCCTCTTGGGTTCAGAGGACTAAACTTTCTAAAGCATTCATTGGTTTTATATTAAGGCACTGGATTTGAGGATTGAAGAAACCTGTAATATCTAAAAGGATTATTTTCCAGGGATGTGTTTTTGGAAATCTAACACTTGGGTTTAGAGAAGGTTCTTTCAGAATTTGCTTTTTCTCCCATGTTCTACATTTTTAAATTAAAGCTCTTCTCACTAAAATACTCAGTGAAATCTCCAGGCATTTAAATTATTAAATTTAGGGATACTGAGTAGAGCTGTCTTACAAATCACCAAGTGCCACCAGTTCCCATAGAGGTCATATAACGAATTTGGCACATGGTGCGGATGGGGCCTTATATGCCAACATCCCAATGTTGGCATTTCCTCACAAATGGAGGCAATAGCATGAAGTTGTGCTACAGAAAGGAAAGCTTCAGTTTGTAATATTCAGTCCCAGACAACTAGGCAGTCATGGATTCTCGACGGACCATGTATGGTCTCAAGATGTACGTAATTACCATGCGTTCATGGTTAAACCGAATGCCCTCACAGTTGTGGATCTGAGCAGAGACCCATCTTGCTAGCTCTAGGCCAACGGCTCCTAGAAACATGGAAAAGTCCTACCGAAAGAAGCTTGTGCTTGCACTGGAAAGGAAAAAGCCACTGAGAAATTCCTAGTTTGTTGCATTTTGGAATATCTGCCTCTTCCTGAATGACTCAGAAGGTACCAGCATGTGCAGATCATCTCAATTAGACTCCTGGGAAAACGGAGGAAATGGAAATGCAAGTGTTGAAAAATACTCAATCTGCCCAAAATTTTTTAATGTATAATCAAGAGCTGTGTTAATTCCAGGAGCAGTACCTCCTGACCTGAGCAGTCAGAAGTATTAGTAATTGAAAAAATTGCTACCACCAAAATAAGACTGGAAGATTGAGAAAATGATATGCTGCTTTCTGACTCGTCCCTTGCTCTAAATCAGAAGGAAAGAAATTCAGATACAGCTCTTTGTGAAACTATTGCTAAGAAATATGGTTTGTTAGCTGAATAGAACAGAAGAACACTTCTCTCAACAAATTGGGAGCAGATAGCTGCACAAAAGTGCATTTGGCTGGCAGAGAGACTTCCTCTTCAGTAAAGTCCTTGGAGAGCTACCAGAAAATATGGAAAGGCATCAACATCATCCAGGTTTACCTGGACCATTGTTTACTGCATTGAGTTTCATGTTCCCATATGCAGTGGACCACATACTGCCTTGTCTTGCCAGTGGGAACAAGCTGCTGCCTCTTGTGGCACCACTAAGCCAGCACCTGCAGGATACATACTGGGAGCTTCTGAACCCCTGAAAGTGGGTGCACTGTGGCACTGTTCTGTGCCTGTGTTGAGAGTAGGTAAGGTAGGACATGCTGCAGCCAAGGTGAAACACTGTCTTGCGTTACAGGATGGGGAAGGCAGATCACTGTCACGATGCCAAGGCTCCACGGTTATTTTGGGTGTGGAAGAGCATAGGCTGCATGTGGGGAACTGCTTCTGGAACTTTTGGAAAAGTAAAATGCCCATATCAAGTGGAATGAGGAGAGGAGGACTGTCTCTCTTTATTCCCCCCTGAACAAAACGTGAGTGATCAAACTGCAGATTTTCACAACAGAGGTGTTCTGTCTTGGGTTCAGTTTTTATCCTCCACTCTGCCTAGCAACTTCTCCAAAGGAAAAGCATGCACACAGGCTCAGGATGGCAAAGTGCATGCTCTCTACTGCCTCAGTGCTCAGTGGGGGAGTCTGCCAATGGTGTACTGAATTATTCCATCTGCTGGTGAGGCAATAAATAGAAATGAGCAACAAGACATGAAAAACCTTTGCCTGTGTCCTATGTTTGGCACATTACAAGAGCTGCATGACGCTCTTGGCTGTCCTTTGCTGAAGGCTGTGGCAGTTCTCATCTGCTTAAGGTCTGCAAAATGCAGAGTTCTAAGAATGAGGATTCTTGTTGGAAGTTTTTGTGGGCCAATTTATCTCAAAAGTCAGAAAGAAACCCCATCCCTGTTTCAGTAAATGCATCTCAGCATCCAAGCATGAAAAGAAAAAAAAAAGCGTAAACAGGACAGAACTGCTCATTCATTCATATTTCATTAATTTTTCATTAAGGGCAGCAAAAAGACAAACATTAGCGTTAACACCTCAGATCCAGAGAATTGCTTCGTCGTAAGAGTTTTTCAAGCTGACTGGTAATGAAGCAGCAGAAGGTACTGACACCAAAGGAAAATGGGTATTTCACAATTCTGCTGCCACACTGTTCATAAAGTGCAGCAAAGGCTAACGATAACAGGAGTTTCAACTTGCCTTACACATGCATCTGGAAATGCTTCAAATCTCCAGACGACTATTCAAAAACTATTTTATACATGACTAGACCTGCAGTCCGCTACCTACTGTGTTCATAGCTACATATTAGGAGTTCCTAGTCTTGTGTGTGCACAGCTAAAATGTGTATGCTAGCTGCAGACAGACGGCCATCTTCATTAGCAAGGTCACTGCCACCGGTGAAGCAAGCTCTCCCATTCTGTTTGGCACTGCAGCGGAGCAGGAGAGCACCCCCACTCGGCCACCAAATCTCAGCAGAAGTGCAGGCACTTCCAGCGTCACGGAGCCACATCTGACTCTTCCCCAGTCAACTTCCATGGGGGGCCCCAGTGGAATCTGCAGGTCTGTGGACAGGAAGGTACCACCATGCTTTTGCACAGGTCTCACAAGGAAAAGAGGCAAGATGGGGGCAGTTGTGATCTTCAGCTTCTCACCTTACACTCGAGGCCAGTGAGATACTGAATAGCACAGGGCCTCAGCACACCATGGGATGCAGCACAACAGAAGGTCAGGTGCCACAAGAAATGCCTTTCTTCCCTGAAGGAGGTGTAAGAGTTGCAAGACTACACAGAAGAGACACTAAATCACTGATGTGCCTAACTTACAGAGCTGCATAGTTTGAGACAGAGAGGGTCATGGTGCTGTGCTGTGATCCCTAGCCCCTACAGCTCATCAGCTGATGCACACTCATGCATGGGGAAGCAGGGGGAGTGGAGTGATAATTATGCATTTAACCAGTTAAATTAAGCACTGATGGACTAGCCAAGGGCCAGAGATGGAGTTAAAACACACAGAGGTAACCTCACCCCTATCCTGCTCTGGGCGCACGCTGGGAGAGCTTTGATAGGTAGGGACTTTATAGGGAGAAGTTTTAATTGCATCAAGTGGAAAGAAACCCCCTCTCTACAGCGGAAATGCCCAGGTATTTTCATTAAAAAATGGTCATCTTGTTAGACAGTAAAATGGAAACCCACAAGATATTCCTAAGAAAGGCAGTTCAAGAGGAGAAATCCAACTAAAACCCACACAAACAGAGTAGAAGTTGATCTCTTAAAATTTCACACCTCTTCTTTCTTTTGGAACAGTCACGTCAATTTGTTCTTTACATTTTCAGCTCCAGCTCTCAGGCAAGATAGAAGCTGGTAGGAGGCAGACACTGAGGAGACACATAAAGGCTCTACTGGCAAAGAGGTAAAGGGAAACCATTTTTACATTTCTGTTCTGACAAGAGAGGACAATATATTCTAGACTGGAAGCTTAGATGGCAGAAGCAGCAGTGATTAATTGCTCTAATTAGGGCTCTGAATAGGAAAGAGTGAGTTTCCTGAACTATTGCATGCTATATTTCCTCACTTCTATGAATAACTGTATTGCTCAGAGGAGATAGGCATCAAAGTGCATCTCCAGAACAAACATTTACCCACTTCAACTTAGAAATACCACTAGAACCTCAACACAAATAACTAATGCAAAGAGACAACCGTATTTCAGCACTTGGGAGGCAGCATAACAGCCCAGTTCAGCTGCTTCCCTCAGGAGCTCAATAAATCCTCCACAACAAACTGCACTGAAAATGGGTGTGTTGCTCATCCACCGTACAACCACTTGCTGGTTTCAGTGAACGGCTGGTTTCTGCTGGCCACTTCAGCACTACCAGAAGACTTCTCAGAAGCAGGGCTGATACCTTGATCCTTTTGTATTCTTCACTGAGGCTTGTTCCCTTCCACGTCCACCTGCCCTTGAGCCAGCACTGACCTTTCTGCCACCAATGGATAAATGTCAGGTCCTAATTCTGACCTCTCTGATGAGGACAAATGGAAATAAAACCACTGCAGTCAATTGAATTACACCAAAACCTGCCTCTTTTCACCAGAAGGAGAGCAGAGCACATAAAGGGCTGACTGTCAGCTTTGCCAAATGCTTTATGGAAAATTCTGAATGCATTTCTTCAAAAAAACAGCTGGAAGATGTTTAGCAAAAAACCCCACATTTTAGTTGGAATATATCCTACACAGTCTGGGAGTCAGCCAACTTTAGCAACACTCTTCTGTCATGTGCAGAAAAAGCTTTTGCTTCAGCTGAGTCAAGCTGCCTCTTACTGACAATCAGATGGACTGGCACAGAGCATCTAATCTGGATTGTGGCCATCTACAAGTAGCAAGAAGCACACAAATAATAAGCGTTCATCACTGCACACTGATTTATATGAGGAGAGCAGTGAGACGCATATGTCCATTTTTGTGTATATGTGTGTGTTTGAACTGCTCACTTGCCTGACTAATAAAAAGCACTAATAGAGGCGACGAGGAGAGGAGATGCTTAGCATGGGTGCATGCCATCAGCACTTCACATTCAGTAAGTACAAGACTCCTTTCACTGCCTGTGGACATCAGAGCAGTCTCTACAGCACTATGTTGCCAGAGAGCAGGCCATCAGGGCTGCAGAGGATTGCAGGCTGGTCTTAGAAATGTTCCTGCTGGTGAGGCAAAGTAGAGCAGAAATACACAAAACAAGCTCCACTGCTGATTGTACCCTCTCATTTGTATGCTCAACACTCTTCCAGTAATGAATCATCAGCCCAAGTTCTACTCAGCTCATCATGGCTGCAAATGCTGCAATAGCACCAAAATGGGGGTGACACGTATTCATCCCCAAACGTCCAAGCACAGGGGATGCTAGATGCCCATGAAGCCGGCAAGGCTTTACCCTGCTGATGTGGGAAGTGGCATAGTATACAGACAGCCATAGCAGAATTGAATAGAGAGATACTTAACACCATGACAAGATGTCTGCAATGCAATGCAGACAATGCAATGCGGCCTGGTGAGGCCACATCTGGAGTACTGTGTCCAGTTCTGGGCTCCCCAGTTCAAGAGAGACAGGGAACTACTGGAGAGAGTCCAGCGGAGGGCCACGAAGTTGATTAGGGGAATGGAGCATCTCTCGTATGAGGAAAGGCTGAGAGAGCTGGGTCTGTTCAGCCTGGAAAAGAGAAGGCTGAGAGGAGATCTGATCAATGCCTACAAATATCTAAAGGGTGGATGTCAAGAGGA
>VZSC01000374.1:11366-21734 GCA_013398225.1 Steatornis caripensis
GATATTCAAAACCCGCCTGGATGCATTCCTGTGCAACCTGCTCTAGGCTAAGCTGCTTTAGCAGGGGGGTTGGACTAGATGATCTCTAGAGGTCCCTTCCAACCCCTACCATTCTATGATTCTATGATTCAATGTGCATCGGTGGTGAAGCACATGTTATTCCCCTTTAGTCTCAGTGCTCTAGAGAACAGCAAAATTACCCAGGTATGGCCATGCCTCCTTTAGTTGGGAAAACTCTTCATGTCAAGACAGGGTATGGCAATGCATCCCATGGGGGAAGCGAATGCTCCATCCCTTCCCAGTTGTCAGAACAATCTAGGGAAAAAACACAATGTTTTGGACAAAATGCCTCATGCATTCCCCAAGCAGAAAAGCAAACTCTATTCCAGGTGTCTGCAGCTCTTACCTGAACAAGATGCCTGAAAGTTACACCCTGATGAGCCACAGAAAGAAGCTACCAGTCCCACAGACACCTGGGACCAGCTATGAACTCTTTTCCAGCAATGCCTTATCTGGAAGAAAACATGCCTGTGCCTGCCAAGAACAGAGCTTACATGTGGTGTTAACAGTGCAAAATGGTGTTTTTTCAAGAGTTTATGGGGAAAGAGTGAGAACTTTTGTTAACAGCTCAGTTTTGGTTACAGATGTTTACATGCCAGTCCAGCCAAGTGAAACAAAGCACAGTGCTGGAAGAACTGGGGGAGCGCAACCAACTCTCAGATACTGCCTTCATCTGACATTGAACACGCACATGCAAAGTGCACCTTGTCATGGTGCCTTTCAGGGGAACTGCATCGGGTAAACAAATCCCAGGTGCAGAGGAAATTAAAGATGCACTGATGGCCTGTATAATAAAGGGGGAACGTACCTAAGCACAATTTCAAAATTAAAAATCTAAAATCAAACTTGTAAGGTGACATTTACACATGGAGCCATTTGTCTCCAGTGTCAGTAGTCTTTCAGTTCTTAAAGGACCTTAGCACCCGCTTGTCGCAGATGGTTGTATCCTTGAGAGCTTTGCCATCAAGGAAATTTGGGATCCTTTATAAGGCCAATCCTGAGGGAACAGAGAGGGTACAGTTTCCCATTTTCTCATAATGATCCACTTATAGCAGAGCAGTAAGTGAAACAATAGGAAGATCATGTATGCCATCTTCAGAAATAAGGAAACATTAGATTTGGATGAAGGCATGATTAAATGGAGGTAAAAAAGGAGGGAAGGAACTTGAAAAGGCGGATTTTTATGAGAGCAGGTGGGATGGGGAAGTCACAACAGCTTTATTCTATAAGATACACAGACTGGCTGTGCATCTCAGCTAATGACTGGAGAAGAATTTCCTCATGGAGAAACCACATGATCCCTTAGACCATGACTGCTCTTTCTCCTCTTTCTCAGTTCCAGAAATTGCAGCCTTTGACATTTTTGCTGCCTGGCACTACTGTGAAAAAAGGTAGCATCCCTCCATTCCGTTACAACCAGGACAGATAGTGCACATAGGCCAATAGCCCTGCACAAACGCAGGTTCTCCAGGAATTAAGACACTTCTTTTTCCTACTGTGTTGTTGTTAGAGAGCTCCTGAGGTTCCCCTGGATATTGTGCAAGGGATAATAAAATGCTCTCATCTGCCTGAACTGAACAGCAACTGTTATCAGCAGTTCCTCTCGCCTCTTCTCCTTTTGGCTTTGTTTGCTTTATTCCTGATTAGTTCCAAAACCTAAGCTATCGCCTAGGGTTGGCATAGGCAAGACAGCATTAACCCATGTGCACTAACCCTTGTTGAACGGAAGCTGCTGTGTGTGTCAGCAGCTCAGTCTGAACCTGCTGGGAGAGGCAGGGTTGTGTTCAAGGCTGTGATCAAATGCTTACATCAAGCCCAGATCCTCCATGCTTACAATAATATAGCAGCATTTCCAGGGTGCATCCACATCACATCCTTGCCTCTTAGTCACTTTCCTTGCTTGCATGAGCTATCTGCTGCCATGCACCTCAAAATGCATGTGGTGAATTAGTGTTTGAGATAAAGCCAAAGAGCTAAATATCTTGTGAACCTCCATGACCCCTGTGTTGCCTGTGAGGACTCGGGCTGAAACAGGCTCTGGGGAACAGCAAGCCTGAAGCAGAAGAGGAACGGCCAAATTGGCTGCAATTATGAGGTAATGCCAGAAAAGGGAAAGTGCTCCAGATACATCTGTGATTCCTCTGCCAGGAAAATTTAAAGAAGATGGTTTCATCTGTTGGATTTCCAAATGAGCCAAGACTCAAACACGCAGTATCACTGAAGTCTTCTTTGTGTGCCTTTCAGCTTCCTGGAAATCTCAGTGTTTTTCTGTACCCCCCATATCTCATGTTCAAATCACACGACAGATCTTATCTGCAGAAACTGCACAACGGAAAACGCCGCAAGACCAGAACAGCAGGTACAGCCACTGTATCAGATCTAGCTGAGATCAGGTACAAAGACGATTCATCATGTCAGCTTAAACAATAACAAAAAGATGTCTGCCCAAGGTTCTCTGTGCCCTAACACATCCAAGTATACTAAAATCTCAGCAATATTAAAATAATTGCACCAGCCAGCTCCAAAAACTCCTTGATACTCTTCCACTGCTCCTGGGGACACTAACAGCCCTTTCCTGAAGGCAGATTAAGCATATCTCTGGCCATTCAATGGGAGGTATGCTGCTAACCATCAAAGCCTGGCATCCCTGGTTGAAATTAATTTCCTGTCTCTCTTCCAGGAGAAGTGAACTTCCTTGGACGAAGGCGGTGTGACCCTTCATTCAATACATTTTTCTAAGCCATGACAGAGATGCTGAGTGACTGATACTTGAGCATCTGTTTTCCTCTGTTGAAAACCTGTGATAGGAGCGATTGTGGTTCTCCTTTTGCAGCAACTTACCCTGCAGAAGAATGACACCAGCTCCCACCTTGGGACTGCACTGGAGCACAGAGTCCAGACCCTACAGCAGAGGTGGGATGGAGCAGTATGCTGTGTGCCCAGTTTCTGCCTATTTATTAACTGTTGGGCATAACACCCACTGAACCCCCACAGCCTCTCCAGACGGAGCAGGCTGGTTTGCTTCTGTGCGGAAGGGAAGGGAGTGCCAGGTCACAGCTTCCAGCAGGTTCTGAGCCATGAGATACCACCTGAAGCCTTGTGGTGTCTCCCAGCAATAAATGGCAGCTGCTACAGCAAGATCACGTTTCAGTCAGGCTCAGCAGGGAGCGTGGAGTGCTACCCTTCCTCCCCGGGGGCCAGCAGGCAGTCACCAGCTCTGAGCTCATCATGAGCCATCTGCTTCTGCACTCAGGTCCACTTCTGCACTCAGGTCCACTTCAGCCTCTGTCAGTGCATTCACCCGCTGAACCACCCAGAGCAGCAACTGGGCTAAATTGCCCAAATCTAACCCAACAGAGTTATTCAAAACCTGAACTGGCTTTTCCTGCAGCCCCTGTAAAGACTGGGCATATGCACAGAAAGGCAATTTCTTTGCTTCCAAGCCTTCCTCCTTTCCTAACAACCTTTTCATCCAGATCAGCAGCCAGGGCAGTAACAGCGGCATGAAGGGAGGTATGACTCCTAGGCCCATGCGCAAATGAGTTGGGAGAACCGTACCAAGAAGTCCCAAGGAAACATCCCAGAAATTGCACAGGTGTGACTCTACTCACTGCATCTTTCCTGCCTGACTTCTGACCTCACCCTCCATTCAAATGACAGACAGTCCTGTGCTGAGCAAACTGAAAGAGAGCTGTGCAGCCATTTCATGTGGGAGGAGAAGGTACTGCCAGCAGCATACCATCTTGCTGGTATCTGCTGCAGGAGCCTGGGGAAAAGCCCCTGGTCCTTACACATGCTCTGTCCTGGGACAAGGACATGAGGAGCTGAGGGAAACTGAAGGATGAGGCTGCATATGGATCTTTTAATGCATGCTGGTGACAGCATCCATCAGCCACCCCAGACCAAGGTAATTAAAGGTGGAAAGCACTGAGCCATCAATACCGTGCTTCTGCAAGGCACCTGAAGCAGGAAAGGATTCACCAGACCTATGCCACAGTTACTTAGCTAAACACATCATACAAATTGCTGCCTCTACGTGTCAGAGAGAAACTAGCACTGAGTGCTCCCACTGTCCCAAATTCCTCAACAAGCTGATCTGAGGCACTTAGACAAACTAATGACCTGAAGACACCAGCAGACAGTATCTTTAAAGTGCCTAAACCAATTTCAGAACAGACACAGACTTAGCACTAATCTTTGACAGAGCTTCTCACTTCCACACAGAAGCAGAAGTGCCCAGAGGATCACTGCTGCTGCCTGTACCTCAGCACCAGCTCATCCTCCTTCCCTCCAGCCAGCTTCTTCTCTGAGAGTTTCTTCTCCTCGCCGTAAGCCGTACATACCCACAAGTGTAAACTAAGCAAGGACAGCTGTCATGGTTTAGGCCCAGCTTGTCGCTTGGTGTTTCAGTAGCTGCCATGCTTGTTCACAAAAGTTGGAATAGCCACAGTGCCTGTTGGTCTGTTTTCCCTCCCTTCCCCCTGAGGGTGCTGCTCAATATTGAGCAGTGTTTGGTAGATACTGGCCAGGGCCCAGCACAGTGAAGTAAGTTCAGCTTCTTTGGAATAGCCACAGAATTTTCCTTTCAAATATCCTATCACTTCATCAGGGTCCCATAGTGGTTTGGGAGTGAAGTTTCAAACCACTGGGGGTGAGAAGTTCTCTAGATACCCACCTGTATTCTCCCANGCCTTCCTCCTTTCCTAACAACCTTTTCATCCAGATCAGCAGCCAGGGCAGTAACAGTGGCATGAAGGGAGGTATGACTCCTAGGCCCATGCGCAAATGAGTTGGGAGAACCGTACCAAGAAGTCCCAAGGAAACATCCCAGAAATTGCACAGGTGTGACTCTACTCACTGCATCTTTCCTGCCTGACTTCTGACCTCACCCTCCATTCAAATGACAGACAGTCCTGTGCTGAGCAAACTGAAAGAGAGCTGTGCAGCCATTTCATGTGGGAGGAGAAGGTACTGCCAGCAGCATACCATCTTGCTGGTATCTGCTGCAGGAGCCTGGGGAAAAGCCCCTGGTCCTTACACATGCTCTGTCCTGGGACAAGGACATGAGGAGCTGAGGGAAACTGAAGGATGAGGCTGCATATGGATCTTTTAATGCATGCTGGTGACAGCATCCATCAGCCACCCCAGACCAAGGTAATTAAAGGTGGAAAGCACTGAGCCATCAATACCGTGCTTCTGCAAGGCACCTGAAGCAGGAAAGGATTCACCAGACCTATGCCACAGTTACTTAGCTAAACACATCATACAAATTGCTGCCTCTACGTGTCAGAGAGAAACTAGCACTGAGTGCTCCCACTGTCCCAAATTCCTCAACAAGCTGATCTGAGGCACTTAGACAAACTAATGACCTGAAGACACCAGCAGACAGTATCTTTAAAGTGCCTAAACCAATTTCAGAACAGACACAGACTTAGCACTAATCTTTGACAGAGCTTCTCACTTCCACACAGAAGCAGAAGTGCCCAGAGGATCACTGCTGCTGCCTGTACCTCAGCACCAGCTCATCCTCCTTCCCTCCAGCCAGCTTCTTCTCTGAGAGTTTCTTCTCCTCGCCGTAAGCCGTACATACCCACAAGTGTAAACTAAGCAAGGACAGCTGTCATGGTTTAGGCCCAGCTTGTCGCTTGGTGTTTCAGTAGCTGCCATGCTTGTTCACAAAAGTTGGAATAGCCACAGTGCCTGTTGGTCTGTTTTCCCTCCCTTCCCCCTGAGGGTGCTGCTCAATATTGAGCAGTGTTTGGTAGATACTGGCCAGGGCCCAGCACAGTGAAGTAAGTTCAGCTTCTTTGGAATAGCCACAGAATTTTCCTTTCAAATATCCTATCACTTCATCAGGGTCCCATAGTGGTTTGGGAGTGAAGTTTCAAACCACTGGGGGTGAGAAGTTCTCTAGATACCCACCTGTATTCTCCCACATTCCTCGCCACCAATGACTATCCAGCCTTGGGGCACATCACTGAGTGCTATTCTTAAAAAAAATGTTTTGTAACCCTAAATAAGACTTGAAACACTTTCAGGAGACACAGCAATAAGAGCATGCTGGCCTGAACATCCCAAGGATATTCGAAATTCTCAGAAGCTGTTGTAATTAGCCTGAAGGAGCAAGTGGAGGTGAAAGAGCAGAAGAAAGTATCCCTCCCACCATCGTCCCCATGGATTGGGGCGATTACTAATAAGTTCTGAGAGAAGGCACCCAAGGTACGGGCATGACGACAGTGCTGCATACAAGTACCAGCTTAAGCTCATGGCCAGTGATGCAATCATACCATGAGTCGATACTACCAATTACAGTAAAACGATAGTCTTGATCCCTCTCTCAGAGGTGATAAACAGCACTGCAGGGAATACATAGTGCATATAAGAATTTATGTAACACCACCACGGGAACAAAGGAAACAACATTGTGACCAGCAACTAGCTAATGTAATAATGCATGCAACAAATTTGTTTTAACATGCTCTGCTCAGACCTGTCGTTATCTCAATGCTTTGTGCCCCAGGCTGGGCACCAAAACGGACTGTTGTGGTTTGAGACCAGCTGGTGACTAAGCACCACATGGCTGCCTGCTCAGTCCTCCCCGTCCACGGTGGGATGGGGAGGAGGATCAGAAGAAAAATGTGGAACTCATGGGTTGAGATAAGGACAGTTTAATAGGAGGAAAGAAATACCACTAATAAATACTAATGAAAGAATATGCAAAATGAGTGATGCACAATGCAATTGCTCACCACCCGAAACCTGATGCCCAGCACGTTCCAGAGCCGTGACCCGCCTCCCAGACCCCGCCTTCCCCTGACCAACTCCCTCAGTTTATATACTGAGCATGATTTCATATGATATTGAATATCCCCTTGGCTTGTTCAGGTCAGCTATCCTGGATCTGTCCTCTCCCAGTTTCTTGTGAAAATTAACTCTATTCCAGCCAAACCCAGGACAACAGCAGAAACAGCAGGACAAGATGGCTTATTTTGTGGCCACGGATGCCCTGTGATGCTGGGAGAGCCCCTTTTTATTAGGCTCTGTCCCTTTAGTTTACAGCCACCAGATTCTAATCTGTAGGGGATGAAACAGCTCTGCCTCTTCCTAGGGCACCACGAGCAACAGTGTGACAAGCCGTGCTGTTGCCTGCATTTGGCAAACCACACAGTCCCAGCAAAGCCTGGCTTTTCACCAACCACAAGCTGAGTTGTGAGGGATTATCTCAATGGACAGACTCAAGAACCCCATCCTTTGTGGTCCTCTTGCACGCACCCATTGTGGATAACAAGTCAAAATAGCAAAACCAAAAACTAAACCTGATGGCCATGTTCTGTGCAAAATATATGATCCTGGCACTGGTGAATTAACTGCTACATTTCATGTCCTCTTCTCCTCACAGACCCCTGGAAGACCAAAAAAGATGTTGTCAGTTCATCCATTTCTTCTTCAAATATCATCTTCAGGTTTTGGTGGCAGAAAAAAGGTTACAGTAGAAATAAAAACGTTAGTTAAAAAAAAAGTCTGCACAAAGAATTTATTTTTTATGCTTCCCCACAGACCACCACTGATGAAAATGGCTTCTGAGAATACATCACGCAGATTTCCCTACAGAGAAGGAAACCCAGGCAGGTCTTTGTGAGCGTGACTAATACTCGTGTCAGCACAGCCCGGATCCTTGATCCTCTCTCTTCCTTTATCACCCTCAGCTTTACACATCATCTCCTATCCTATCTGCTCAGCTGGGCTCACCCTTGATCTGTATTTCTGAGACTATGCCTTCCCATATGTGGTGTTAATTACTGGACACGGACCAGGGGAAATCAGTAGTACATATACAGTATCACTTAACTTAAGCATATGAGCTGGAAGCATGTACTCTGCAGTCATAGACAGAGATAAAGGCTCTTTCAAAGCACAAAGCATTGCAGGAATCTCATTTAGCTGCACCGAATTGCCCTCTGGGAAAGCACAAGGTGCTTGCTGACAAATTAGGAAGATAATCTCCCTAGATAGCAGAGGATTTACCCAGGATAGCCAAAATTATGTGCTGTGCGAGGTCACAGGCACAGGGAAGGCAACAAGTGCTGAGATGGAGACTGGCTGCTCCACACAAGGTTGATGGGGAGCCCACCTGCAGGATGGGACACACCTCTGCCCAGGCATAGCCGTGGTCTCCCAGGAGTCGAGAGGGGAGGGCCGCTCGGAGCCAGTCCCCTGAGATGGCCAGCAGCACGCACGTGCCCATCCATAACGAGGTCCCTTAGTATTTTCATTTTCCTCAACTTCAGCTCAGGGGAGGTCGGCATGGCAGCATGTGCCATCACGCAGTGCTTGGAAATCAGACGCATCTGCAGGCAAAGCACAGCCCTGCTCCTGCTCGGCAGCTGCTCGGAGGGTGGCTTCCATTACTGCCCGAACCCTGCGGGCAGGGAAGTGGAGCAATTCAGCTGCTTAGCTAAAAATAGGAGGACAGACTTCCCTTTCTCACTTTGGCCTGTTCAATGAAAGCTCTCCACACTAATTCAAGCCACTTTAACAGCTGTCTGCCTCTTTCCTTCCTTATCCTTCCTTACCTCCTCTGACCTGCCATTCTCTGCCCTATATTTCATACCCAACCTCACCACCTCTTCTCTGCCATGCCACTTCCGCCTTTGCTGTCTTCCCTTGCTTCCACAGCTGCATCCTACCCCTGCAAATTCCCTTTCCCCATCCGGATTCCCACTGGCATGTTTAGGGCATCACAGAAGTGGGTAGAGGGTATATTAAACCATCATTTAGCATGAAGCCTCACTGCTACCATGAAGGCGACAGCTGGCAGGAACGTAGGTCGTGATTCCCAGCCCCTGCAAAGTCATGGAGCAAATGAGGCACCACAGAGCATGAGCCTACACACAGCAACCATCTCCCTGTGGCCAGCACAGCATCAGGCTAGCATGCTGCCTGAGCATTGCAGAGGAAGGCTGAGGTGGATGGACTGAGGCACGTGGAAGACTGGAGCAAAATCAAGCTCATTTTACAGTAGCTGTACATGAACTAATGTTGCATAAATTCTTTGATTTTCTCTACATTAAAATTAATCCAAATGAGATCAGAATCTAGCCCTATTTTCAGTTTTTGTCCCATGTGCTATTACATCATCCCCTCCAAAAGTGTTTAATTGCACTTGTAAACACAGCAACTGTGACACTAGAAAAGTGTCGTGGTGAATCCAGCTGAAATCCTTTGGCCAGAATCAGCTTCTTCATGGAAAGACATGAAAATATTGGGCATTGTGTTATTACCAAGTAAGCCATTTGCGGGTTGTTCCTTCCCACCCTCCGCTGAGGCTGAAGGTTGATCTATGCCTGAAAGCATACATACAGCTCTGAATGTGCTGATTACTTTCTTGTAACTCCTTTTCGTGATTTAAGGTGAACACCCATTTTGGTCCTGTCTGCAAAAGTTGTGGGCTAAATGCAAGTGGACATTTGGGAATGCAGTCATCAACTCTGTATGTGCCCTTCTCGCCAGCTTTGTGCCAGAGCGGCACAAAGGAGTCACCGTGGCATTTCACTGTTATTAGAGTTCCTAACATTCAAATTCCTAAGTAGAGAGATATATTCAGAAGCCATTTGTATTCTGGTCCCAAAGCTGCCACATCATGCTTATATAAGAAGCGGAGTGCTGTCCACTTTTACGGAAATTAATCCATTCTTCTAATGTTTTTCAAAACACGATACTGTCAAAATTGTGCTATACACACACAAAAAAAGAGACAAGTTTATTATAGTAACATTGGCATAATGGAATTATTCCACTGAAAATATGAATCACCGCGTATTTATTCTAGACTAACATAGCAGAATCTCTCCCACTCCTCTGCAAAAAATGCAGTGGAAAGCAGAATTTACACTAGCTGAAGCAAAGCATCCCCGGTGTGGGAGATGCATAATTACATTGAAAATGTGTCTCCCAAAGCGAGAAAACATCCTACAACTTCTTATGAGGTAATTCCAGACACTGTCATGAGCTGAGTGTTATCTACCCAGTGACTAAAAGGCATTCATCCTTCCCTGAGGTGTGAGGGTAGAGCTGCATCTTAAGAGTAGCTTAATAGGTTACCACCTCTCAGGAGAAAATAAAAAGCTACCCCTGTGTGCGCTGTACAATACTGACTCATTAAGGCAATTTTCTGGAGTCGCCCATGCAAACCCTCCCTCACGCACATGCCAATGGCCACACACAGGCTGGTGCCTGGGCTCACGCTGAACATGAAACTATGCAACAGGTTTTTGCTGATTTTGGAAGGAAGGGGGGTTTCGGGGGGGG
>VZSC01000374.1:21925-66407 GCA_013398225.1 Steatornis caripensis
GGGAGCTCATGGCTGGCTTAGTTTTAGTCCTTGTGAGAGATGCAAAGTAAATGCAAGTAGGAACTAAAAATTTGGTATCCAAAGTCTTCATGTTGTGGCAGAAAAAGTACAATGCTAACAGGTGGCATCAGTGTGGCACTCTTGCAGGGACAGTGGTAGTCATGGTCCACCTCCAGGCCCTGCTTTGCCCTTGTTTCCCTAAAAGCTGCCTTGTTTGCATCAGGTGGGGAAGAGTAATATCCCCTTCTAACTGGAAAATCAGTGAAATCCAACCAAGGCTTCTCTTGAACAATCAGAGCTCTAGGAAGCTATCAGGTACCAGGCGTCCCTGGAGAGGATTCTCTTCAGCTAGAAAACTACTGCATCAGAAAGCAAAGGAAATAAGAAGGAAAAGTCAGCAACCCCAACCAAGGCCAAGGAGACTGGAACACAGTGGTAATGGGACAAACGGGTTTTCTCTCCCACTTCGGTCATGCCTTTGCAGCAACTCTACAGTTGCAAGGTGACTGTCTGCTACCACCTCACAGGCAGCACAACCTGCAAAGCTTCAGGTCTTTGGCAGGTGAAAGTCAGAATTCTGCTTTGGGAAAGTCGCCAAAACATTACTCCCAAGCTCTTAGTTTAACTGGGAGCCTGGGTAAAAGATTAAATTAATGAAGTGTAGATAATTAAGCTGAGGCTTTTTTTGATTACTTAGTTTAAACCGAATGAAATGTTTTGGGAATTTGCAATATGATACCTACTGTGAAAAAGAAGCATTTTCACTGGCACCTCTGTGAATCCTGGGATTTTGTCAAGAGATTAAATGTTTCTTTTGATAGTCTGAAATTCAGGAATCACACAGGTGTGCCTTTTGATCTCAAGATTCCAGCCCGTATGCTGTACATCAAAATTTGAAAAGCTTCATAAATCTCTTTCTCTGTCCTCTCCCTGGATGTCCCCGACATCCCAAGAAAAAAAATAAAAAGAAATAAAGAAAAAGAAATAAAATAGAAGCCCACTATGATTTTTACATCTCTGTTGCAATATTTTCTGTGCCACTTTAACAATTTTTCTAGATGGAAAATTTATAAAAATTTGTTGCCACCACTAATCTTACATCCCTTGATAATAACCTAAGCTATTAAAAGATATTCTTCCTTACATGAAAGAGACTGGAGCATTTAAATTAGCCTTAAAGTATTAGATTGAGATAATTTTCTCTAATTAACCATTCCAATTTCTTCCTAAATGACTTCCCCCAGCAAGTCAAAGATATTTCCCTTCTTAATTCTGCTACTACTGTGTGGAAAATCAGTCTACATTCAGTTTTACATTGCATTTTCTGCTACGGTGGATCTAATAAAGCACCTGATTTACAGAACAGAAGGCACAGCACTTTCAGGCGGCAGGGAGAGGTTGTCCAACCCACTGGATTCAGGAAGTAATTAAAATTTACTCTCTCAACTCCAGCTCACAGTGAACCAGGGACATTCTGCAAGCTCACTTCCCAAAGGTCAGCAAAGAGAGCCACGAGTGGAAGCAACAAGAAGATGCTTGAGGTGCCATGATATGAGGACTGGAGATTAAGAGCTGGGAAAGCAGGTGTGAAATGGTTGCGCGCACACGAGGTGACTTGCCGTCTAGTGCCACAGTGTTGGCCCTAACGGGCAGAGGGACCAGAGGCAGATGGTGGGGCCAGGGAAAGGACAGGTCCCCTGCACGAGGACAGCTGATATGGCCTTCCACCAAGGAGGGACAACTGGCGAAAATGAGGACAGTCATGGAGTGACAGTCAGGAAATCACTAATGTCACATCACAGAATGAGAGACATCATTCAATTCTATAACAGCCTACCCCCAAAACAGGAAAAAGTCTTTTTTGTCCACACAACTTAGCTGTCAGAAGCGTCAACACCAGGATTTTATGTGAATTGTCAAACTGTCACCAAGCATTATCTCCTCCATTATGCTTGTCCGGTAGAGCATTTGTCATAGTCATAGTCATAGGACTGGATACTGGAGCTGGGTGGTCTGTGGTCCCATCAAGCTTTCCTCCACCTGTGTTTATAGCCTTCCCCTGCAAAAGGGGGGTCTTAGCCTCGGGGAAGATTATCTCTCTTGTCTTGCCAAGTAGAGGTTTTCAACAGCCTGTTAACCATGAAAGCACTTTAATTATTCAGTCTCATACACCTTCTCCCCAAAGAGGACTGCCATGTTTCTCCCCATGGAGGGTTTTCCAAGACAGAAATCATGCACATGCATTGCCAATTCACTGCACAGCACACGTCCCACCACAGACAAGCCTGTACAATGATCCCCTGGCATCCTGAGCACGTGACCTTCTCTGCATCATGTACAGAATGTTCAACACATCCGTTTCACTGTGTAGCAAATAGGTCACCCGCACAGGACACACCAGATCATCTGAACTGCATGGACTCTAAATTTCTGCATAACGACTCTGACCAGGCCATTGAACATCTGGAATTACAGGCAAACATCCAAACATGGCAGATTTCAGCCAAGCATAATTTCCAGCAGGAAGCATAACATTTTATGAGCCCTGAGCCAGCCTGTACTGTCAAAACTGAAATCTCCTACTCACTCACTATAAAATCAGTTTTCCTTACAACAGAAAACAACTGGGGGTTTTTTGTTGTTTTTATTACAGAATTTCGTATGGAGAAAAGAAGAGCGATCCTCTGTGTCTTTCCCTTCACCCTCTCCTGCTGTGGCATAAGCTCTCTGCTTTTCCCAGCTGTCACCACTGGCCTACCCTCCCGTGCCTCATGCAAAGCCAATGGAGTCACCAAAAGTTTTCTTCTGCTGATTTGAGCCCTGACCTCACACACAGTCTCCAGAGAGTTTGTCAGGGAAGGATTTGCCTTTATCCAGTCCAAAGCCATTTAGATTGCAAACTCAAGAGAGGCCTCTGGGGTCAATAAAACGAAGCTGCAGGCGTCCCCCGAGGCTCACTTCGTACCAGCACTTGCTGCCTCCTCCTCCTCCCCACCTTCCGTGGAAGTACAGATGTGAGCAGGCCCGTGGGGAAGGCAGTCTGCCACCGTGGGAAACGCCAGGAGCAAAGAAAAAAGAAAGGAAATCGCAAGAGCCGCAGCCAGGCTCCGCAAAGCCCAAACCCCAAGAGTAATCTGGCATATGGGGAATGTCCTTTCCTCCAAAACACAAAGTTGGCGCACACAGCTGTGTGGCCACTGGAGGTGCACACGCAGTGGGAACATCGCCCAGGTCTGCAGCGTCTAGTCTGAAATGCTTATACAGAGGGAGAGACAGAATTAGACCTCTGGTTAGAAGAGCATTACAGCTTGGGGTAATAAATAGTGCCTTCTTGTTATCGCAGTGGAATGGAATGTGTTAAGAAAGGGAAGAAAATCGGTTATAAAAGCAACTCGTATCATTCATGCAGCGCTCTTCTCATGTCCCTCCGAGGAAGCAAAGGTTGAATCCAACTGGTTTTTAAAGCTTTTCTCTTGCAAGCAGAAAATGTCCTCTTCAGAGGACTTCGGTCTTACAGTACATATTTCACGAAGAAGAGCAGAAAATCCCCTCCTAGGGAGGAGTGGTTTGCTATGAACAAATACCATGTGTTACTGCGTAGTGGAGCAGAGAAGCTCACAGAAAATTTCCATGTTTTCCCTTTTCATTCAAGGAGTCGAACAGTCTCTCAGAGACAGTATGAGCTGCTTCCGTAGCTAGGAAAGAAAACTGCGTAGCTGTCTGACCACTGGAGTTAATCCTTGGGATAACAGGGAAAATTTGGCCATTCAGCTAGCAAGGAAAACCCTTCTGAGCTCTTGTGCAAGGTCTTACAAAACATTAATATAGCCAGACGTAGCAATAGCAGTGAAGTAGTACTTCGGTGCAACAGTAGGCAAAGCCACATCAACAGCCAAGCCCAGGCTCTGTCTGTTTCACTCCCAGAGTCTGATCCCAGACTGGTAGCAATGATTTCATGCAATCTAATTCCCTCTTGGAGTAAACCTGTGCACAGCTGACAGGATAATTTTTCCATTATCCTCTCGAGACAGACAGATGGACACTCTTGGGTGCCTTGTGCCCAGGACAGATGTCTGTGATCATCCTATAGACTTCCACCCCAAAAGCTTATCCTGTTTCAGGGTCACACAGACAGTGCATGCGATCTAGAGATCTTGAGAGTCATATGCCGTGAAATGTGGATGTGGTAGTCCCAAGCAGGAGAGACACAAGTCCATCCACCTCCGTTAACTTGTGACACTGTTTTTTTTCTGCAGACCACCTAGAGTGGAGGCAACACAGACAGCCCAAACGTACATTCTACCAAAGTTAGGCTTTGACTTTACACTGGTAATCACATGTGTCTTGCCCACACTTCTTGTGTCCTTGGCCTTCCTTGCCTAAGCTAAAGAGGTACTACCTGCATGGACTCTACCTCCCTGAAGTTGCGAGGAGGAGATGGGGAACCTGGCATTAAGTCGTGGCCTCTTCCCCTCCCTTCCTTCCTCCCTTCCTTGCTGGGCCTCTCCAAGAAGAGAACATGCTGCTCGCAACAGCATAAGCCAAAGCAGGATACACTTGCCTTGCACTTGGATCAGCCAGGTTTGGGGCCCAAGGGGGTGTAGCAAAGGGTTATGGTGAGATTAAGAAGTGAAGGGACATGGTGCTAGATCTGCGATCACCAGATATCCCTTCCCTGGGATCCAAGAAACTAGGCACTCTGAGAGCCTGTCAGCACAGAGGCAGCACCTTCACCTTGGAGCCCTGGCCAAGCAACCTGTGCCAGGGCAGTGCTTCCTGCAGCACCAACACCATGGAGGCTGCCCAGTGGTCCAGCCCGCTCCATAACCCCAGAGAGCAGTAAAACAAGACTGGAGCTGAGCCAGTGGGGGAGAGGCATTGCTGCTGAGTTCCTGTGTGATTCCTCTGCTTTGGAGGACTCAACACCTGCAAGTCATCATGGGGAAGAAAACTGAGCCTCAACGGGGCCATCCGCAGAGCTGCACAGCCCTGGGGCGTAAAACGAGCCCACGCCAACCAGCCAGCCTTGCCCTAGGTGAACTGCAAGGCAGGGATTTCTCCTCTGCTAACTCTCCCTTCCAGCTGGCAGGAGTGCTGAGGTTCAAGGGCAACCTTTGGAGCAAGACTGAGACCCCACCGCAGCCCTCAATTAACCCAGCTGGCAAAAGCTACCCTTCACTTCTGCTTTGAATTTGTTTTGTTTTAACCTGCAGTGGCTGCGTCTTGTTATCCATCTGCCTGCTTGACCGAAGAGCCCTCTGTTATCACATCCCTGTTCCCAGCAGGTACTTACAGATGTGGATCAAGTCAGCCCCTGGCCTTCTGGGTGATGGTAAGTCAAATAAATTGAAGTCCCAAGGCTTTCATTACAAAGGCAAGTTTTCTGATCTCCTAATCATTCTCATTGCTCTTCTCAGAGCCTTCTCCAAATTAGCAGTGTGTTTCTAAGCTGCAGGCTCAGGGCTGGACACAGCATTTCTGCTGCAGTCACTCCAGTAGCAAGCACAGAGGTGACACCATTGCTCTACTTCCATTCTGATGCTGCTGTTTGTGTTCCAGCCTTGCTCTGGGACACTCCTCCACACAACCGTCCAGGGTAAGCTCTGTCACACTGAATACGGACTGCATTCTTCACTGGCAGCTGAAAGACCTTTGTTTGTCCAAATAGTTTGTCTACACTGAGCTCAAATGACATATCTCAGTAATTCTTCCCCTTTCCCATCTCTGTTTACCACAACTTTTGTATTGTAACTTCTTTTATGAGCCCTCAATGCCTCTATCCAAACCAGAAGCATACCCTCGAGTTATCTAGCTCCTTAGAGTGGACAGCAGGATTTCCTCGCTTCCTAACAACAATGGCAAACTTATCCAGCAACAGGTGATGGGTTTGCACACATCTCAGGCCGTGTCATCAAGCTTTGTCCCATTGGCTGTCAGTCTGAGAGGTGTTCCTGGGATTATGTCACTAGCAAGCCCATGCCATGGTTGGCTGAAATACGCTGAACTGGCCAGAAGAAACTCCTGAAGGAGACAGACTATTCAGAGCAGAGTGGGACTTTGGCCCACAGCTCTGCACCTTGTTTAGCAAAAGCCGAAAAGGACACAGCATCCCCCCGCTCCCACCTCGTTTTGTGTTACTGCATCATGGCCAATGTACATTCCTGCTGTCAGTTACTTGAGCACCTGGGGCAACCAGGATATGACCAAGGTGGCAGGCTACTGGTGTCTAAACCTGTGGCATTCCTTCGCCCAGCATCCATCTGCAGCAACACCACAATCACTGCTGCAAAGTTCAGGGCGGCCTCTTGCAGAGTGGGAGGAGGAGAAGGTGGATTATCATTCCTTCTCTGTGCCAGCTGCTGGAACAAACCTTTGAGGTATTTCCAGCTGTTTGTGACTTTAATGTGCAAAAGGGTTTGCCCCTTACTGACTATTTTGCCAATATTCACTTCCTGCCAAGAGGAACAGGAGGGGCCCTCCATGTCAGTGAAGCTGTGCTTGGAAAGCTGGCCTGAGCCACCTGGGCTGTCATCAGAGTGTTAAAGGACTGCGCCATGATCCCGGTCAAGGCTAAAGCTCCCGCTACACAGACACAGATCACAGACAGCTTTCCCTGAAGGTCTAGAATCCAGTTACTGCCTCACTTTTCTTCCTCATTACATGTTTTCTCCAGAGTGCCCATTTAAGCAGTTACTACAAATTTAAAGATTTTGCTTAGCACAAGTATGAGCCCAAAATGTTCTGACGCATTGGGGCAGGAAGGGCACTGGGAAACATTTTTTAGACAAACACTTGTTTAGTGTCTTTTCATGTAGAAGACATTTTGATGAAAAGTTCCACAGGGGTGTATTTAAACCTCTCGAGGTCCATTTAACACGGTCCAGGTAAGGCATGAGCACAACGGGTTTCAATTTTATTTGAATTATTTTTACTGCCTTTCCAGCAGGTGCCAACAACCTGTGCTTTTATTTGTTAACAAATGTCTGCCGTCTGAACCTTTCAAATTAGAAAAGTATTTTAACACCCACCAGAAGCTGTTTGGCTCTACCATTACTCGGGACATTCTGTAAAACCTGGCATTTCCTTTGATAAATATGGAGGCACTGTTGCAGAGCACTGAACAAAGGAGCTTGGAGGCTGAGGCAATTTTATGTAAGGGTAAAACCCCCAAGTGCAGACACTGCCCTTTGTTAGTAACAGCATGGCTGTTAGTTAGCACACTGAATAAGGAACAAAACCCACAAAATCCCGTAGACTAGGGGTAATTTTTTAGAATAAATGCAGACCAGGCATATTTTTTTTTTGGTTTTCAGATGAAGAGCCATGAAGAGCTATCAAATTTTGCATGTGTGTGTTGTGTAGGGGTTGGGGGAGTGTAGTGTGTACGGGCATGCGAGGGTGTGTGTGTGATATACCGGCAACTTCAGTAATAAGGTGGACTTAGAAAGAGCTGCAGCAGCCCAAGCGGTGGACAGAAATCTGTGTCCTTCAGGACTACGCAGTTAGAGAGAGATACACCTAAACCGCTGGCTCCAAGGAGCAGGACAAGCGAAAAGAACGAGCATGACATTTTTACCATGCTGTGGCTTAAGCCAACTTTTTGTCATGCACCATTTTCTGTTTTTTAGGGGAAATGAGCATCTTTATGAGCATAAATTGCAGAAAAAGTGCCAGAAATGGGGATGTGCTCACATAAACAGGGGAAGGTCCGTTCTGGATCCTGCAAGCAGAGCTGCAGAGACAGCCCTGGGACCTAGCGAGGAAAATAGGCACTAGTTTTATGATCCCTACAGGCTGTCCCTTCCCTGCAGTACTTCTTACTTTTCTGAATAGCCCCCAGAAGCTTGCAAAAACATGCTTGCAAACTGCTGCTGCTCCAGCCTGTAACACAACTACCCTGTGCCTACCTCCCAACACTGCTTCACCCTGCCTTGCCATGCTGGCCCTAGGTGCAAGTCCCTCCTCCTCCTCCCACAGTCCTCTCTGCACCGTGGCCTCCACCTGGGAGAGGCAGGCAGTCAGTTATCACCTGCTTCTTCCATCAGTGCACCCGCAGCATCACCGTTCTGGTTTCCACAGACCACCTCCTCAGGACTGCAGGCTGAAAAAGCATCTCAAAACTTGAAGGTGTTACCACAGTTGCTACCCAGAGGTCCCATCCCGGATCCTCTGGCGATCCTGAAACTCCCCGGGGTTTCTAGAGAGAAGCAGATATCAATGTTCCCAAAATCACAAGGGTCCCCAGGGGCAGCAGGATGGCCAAAGCCATGCCTGACAGAAGCTCGCCGCTGCGCATGCTGGTCCAACGTCACGTGGCTTTCTCTGGCACATGCGTCTCCATCCAAAATGAAGATGCAGGCAAAAGGTTGTTCTCTCTGCTTGGGGCAGCAGTGGTTATTTTCCCATTGAAAAGAAAATTTCTTCCTATGAAAAAAAAACCAGGAAACAATAAAACCAGCTGCACAATAACAAATGACAACATTATTTGCTTTAAATTGGCTGAGATTAGTATCTCCATGTTAAGTTCTTAGATCACAGAAACTGACTCTTAGAGTGAATAGCTTTTAAATCAATTATATGTGGATGGATATTAATAATGCTACAGCAATGGGCTGAGAGAGTGCACACATAAACACTTAATCCCAATTCAGAACACATACGTGCTGCCAGATCTCTCTATTTCCTACTCTATGTCTTTCAGCTGTAGAAGCCACATTATGATCACTTTGAACTTTAGGTATCTTAATTTGGAAATAATCACTTCAAAACGTGTTAACGCTTTAAGCATCCCACACAGAACTGATGGCTCTGAGATCTCCATTATTCTTTTTAGCATAGTGACTGCACACTTAATATTTCCTAATAGGTACTAAGAAGCTCAAGGCAGAAAAGGCTTCTAGAATAACTCATGCTATTTTAAGAGAATCCAATTTAAACAAGTGCCAGCTAAAATATTTCTGGAGTGAACAGTTTTCTATAGTAACTTGCAAGTGCAAAATCAGTCACCAGCACAGTTCTGGCTGCTATCTCTTCTTGTCGCAGGTGTATACTTCTGTCCAGTTAAAATTCCTATTTTGAAAATAGGCTGATTTTTATCTAAACATTTAAAAAACATATTCATGTTTGTAAACCACAGCTCATAAGGAAAGTCAAAGAAGACGACCTTCCAGGAGTTGGTAGAAGACTTGCTCCAGCAGCTGCTGGGGGAAGTGGATCTGTATCTTCTGAACACAGGATTGCTTGTCAGGCTCCTGCCAATGCAATTTCAGGCCTATCGTGGTCAAACAGCCCTCTCTGTGGATCTCACACACCTCATGTCAGGTTGCAGCATCCCAGATAATTGCTTTTGCATAATCCAGACCAGAAGACTCAATGCACCTACTCTTATTTTTCATCTTGGCTCCTCCTTTAAATTCCCGCTGTGAAGCATGCAAAAGCTTCTTTGTAGTAAAAAAGGAGGAAGATGTGGATCTGGACATAAAAAGAAGGTGAAAATTTGACGTCTCAGGCACACAGATGACAAATTTGTTGGGTAGTTTTGTTGTTTTATTTCCAAACATTTGCTATTACAGCCTGTGGGAAATGTCATATTCCCTGCCCATTTGAAAGTCAGATCACAGATCTCAGCCTCTACATGCGTTTTTAAGTACCTGCCTTTCAACAGGTGGTTTCTAGTCTCTCTCTGCAGCCTCCTGTGACTCCAGTGTCCACGCAAGTCAAAGTGTCTGTTCAAAAAAGGTATGGATGTCCAGGTATGAAAGGGGTGACTCATGTCATATGACATGAGTCATATGACATATATGTCACATTGACATATATGTCAAATGCTCAGGCAGGCAGGGAAACATGACACATCCTCTTCATATGTGCTGCTTCCATGGGCCCTCCTGTCTGTGGTGCTGCTGGGCTGGGCCGGGGATATGGTAGCCCCTGGAGAGTGTGTCCAGGTCCCCGGATGCAGGCACTTGCTTCTGCTCTGAACAGCTTGAGGGGCAGCTCCCCTCACACTGCAGCTCGCCGTGGCCCTGCACAACTCCCCAAACTCCTCTGCCTCTTTTTCATAGCTTGTTCTCTCTGTTTAGCTGTTTTACTCCCAGCACTGAAGATTAGTCCCTCTGGGGCTGAGGATGGGCTCTGCAAGTGGAAGCAGGCCGTACAGGTCTCCAGTGCAACACCAGCTGTCTTAGAGCAGGGCTGAGCACACAGGAGGATTTTAAAGCCTACACCTTGATGCTAGAAACTCGGTGAGATCAATTCCACCAGGGACGGGAGAGCCAAAGCAGAGCAGCAGAGTGCTGGATTTCAAGCTTGCCCCCACACGCATCACTTCTTCCTCCGGCTCAGCTGGACAGACAGAGCACAAGCCCTCATGGAAGTTCATGCACCGTTGCTTTAAATAGCAGCTAATCCCCAAAGCCTACAAACTCAACATAAAGCTGCCTGAGGAAAAGCTTTCGACAGCCTGCAAGTCCCAAATTAATTCATTCTGATCGCTGCTGCCAAATTATCTCAAGTGGATTAATGGCAGCAGATAGCAGGCAACCAAATGAAGGTTAAGGGCTGGGTTTCGGTGTGTTCTTTGGTTCACCAGAAGACTTCTCAGCACAGGCTCCATGCAGGGAGCTCCAGCTGCTCAGGCCCTGAAGCATCCTTTGTAAGACAGGAGGCCAGGAGCAGGGGCCTCGATTCGGCAACGTGTGTGGGTATGCTCCCGCTTTCAAGGACATGGTGAAAACCCACTGCAATCAGTCTGTGGAGAGACCTTGCTGACCGAGGGCAGAGTTTCACACCCCGCTCCAGCAGACACTGCAGCTGCTCACCCTCGTGTAGTTGCAGTGCGGCTGCCTCAGCATAAGCACTGAAACCTGACCTTGGCCATCCACGTCTGCAGAGGCCTTCTCACCAAGGATGTCAGAAATTCCTATGACCTGCCTGCCGCATGCAAGCTGAATTGCGCAGCTCTATGTGAAGCTCCCGCGATAGACCGTCATGAGACAGAACCAACAGTGACCTCCAGGCAGTGCTAGTGCCCGGCATCGTAGATACAGTGTTTCTGTCTTCCATCGCAACCCACATGTGTGAAAACTTCACACTCTGAAAAATAAAATCTCCCAAACCAGCACTTAGACACCTGGGAAAACAGGGGTGGCGACATTCTGTACTGCAGAACCCAGCTGCAGAAATTGAGAGCTCCCCATCTGCCATTTCAGTTGGGAGGTCTTGTCCTTTGGCACCCCTGGGGTGCTCCAGGCAACAGCCCCATCAACTCGCCTCATTGACTGACTTCTTGCTTTTGCTGGCTGCGCTCCAGAGAGCAGCACGCACAGCAGCACCCTCCCTGCTAGGTACCGGAGGTCTGTGCACACCTTCAATTAACTCCGTTTTTAACAAGCCACAAGCCCATCGTAACTATGTGCTGCTTTTCTTTCAGGCTTTCCCTCCGGACCAGACATATCCCTGTTCACTCCACACAGTTAGAGAAAAATTTTTTCCTTTTCTTCACAAATCATGTTTGAGGTCATGAAAACACTTGGTCCTGAGGTCAGGAAAATCTTTGGTAGTTGGAAGGAACCATTGAAATGTCGCCTCTCACGCACCAGAGGAGCAGACACACCAAAGAAGTGACTCCTGTCTAGACGCTTAGATGAACACGGATATTGACAAGTCTGGACTGCTGAGCCCTATCTCAAAGGACACCGGTCCTAAAGGACATGAGTTAAAAGTTTCCCGGCGAGCTGCAGGGATCACAGAGTCATTCCCTCCAGCACGTCAAATGGGATGCAGCTGATCCCAGGGCTTTGTCCAGCCCTTCTGCGATGAAGCTGGCTTCTACTATAAGCCCTTGCAGAAGGCCACACATCATTAGTCAGGGCTTCTGGAAGGTTGCACATGTTTTCCTTTGGCTTCCCCCTCCCGCTTTTACGACTGGTCTTTCCCTGGCATGCATGTATTTTGTGTACATATGCATGCGAGAACAACTTGCCTGATTTTTGCCTTAGCTAATAAAATGTGTTCTCTCCCCTTGCAAGCTTTGCCTCATTTCACTCAGCCACGTTACAAGAAGTCATGCCCATTCCAGATCTGACCTGCAAAGACTCCCACTTTTTGGCCTCATTTTGTGACTGATCTCCAAGTTCTCCACTGCCCCTCCAACCATAAAATCAATGTGGCAAATTTAGCCTGAACTGGGGAAGCTGAGCACAGCTAGAAGCACATTTTCCTGTCAATACATTACTCGGACACAGCAGAAGAAAGGATAGGCTAATTCTTCCCTTCTGCCCTCATGCCTCCTCCTGCAGGACCAGAGCCTGGACCAGTGCCGGTTGCCAGGCACTGGCAACTGGCCTCATCAGTTACCAGGTTCAAATACTCATGTTTTTGTAAATATTGTCTCACATGACAGACAGCAGTTATGAAGAAGCATGCAGAAGAGGCTCAGTTTGATCTCTGTCATTTAGTTTACTGGAACAAGATCTCAGACAGTCCCTCCACACCCTATGTGTGTACATAGCAGCAATTGCCACGTGGAGGCAGAGGCACAATCTAAAGAGCTATCTAAAAGCTTTTCCCCCTCTTGAAATCCAGATGGGTTTCTTTCAACATAGCTATTTGTGAAATGCAGGAGATGGACAAACGCATACACAGAAAGGGATGGACAATGTTGTGAGATGCACCGTGAAAGAGGCACATGATAGCAGTATTCCCACAAGCTGGCTGCTGTGCAGCTGAGTACTGCAGGGGCTTGGCAGCTGCAGTACACAGAGCAAGAGAGAATACAAGATGCATGGGAGGTAGGAGGGTTGTGAAAGAAATAGGCAAAACAAGCAAATACTCATGCTGTCTTCCACTTGCAGTGATCTTGCATGTTCCTGTGAGAGGTCATGTTCAGAAAAGAGGGGATTTCCCAGATAAAATACCTCTTTGTAGATTGCTGTGGGATTTTTTTCACCAGTGAAACCCTCTCTCTTTAAAGCACAGAAATTCCCAGGCACTTCCAAGACTTTTGACTTGGCCCTTCTTAAAACAAGATTCCCTCCTGCATTCAGAAGCTGTGGGAGGGCCTTTCCTCAGACACTCCCTTCAGGAAGCACACAACTCAGTGAAGAGCCATCAAATGAGTGTTTTGTAAAACATTCATACAAGAAAATGGAAATTGTTCAGTACTGTCAACTCTAGCAACACTTATGGTGTAATGTTGGTGGTTATTTGTACATTTGTGCTGTTTTTCACAGAATCATGGAATGGTTTGGGTTGGAAGGGACCTTTAAAGGCTGTCTAGTCCAACCCCTCTGCAATGAGCAGGGACATCTTCAACTAGGTCAGGTTGCTCAGAGCCCCATCCCACCTGACCTTGAATGTTTCCAGGGATGGGGCATCTACCACCTCTCTGGGCAACCTGTTCCAGTGTTTCACTACCCTCATTGTAAAAAATGTCTTGCTTCTATCTAGTCTAAACCAACCCTCCTTTCGTTTAAAACCATTACCCTTTGTGCTGTTGCTCCAGGACCTGCTAAAAAAATCTGGACCATCTTTCTTAAAAGCCCCTTCAGGTACTGGAAGGCTGCTATAACATCTCCCCAGAACCTTCTCTTCTCCAGGCTAAACAGCCCCAAGTGTCTCAGCCTGCCTTCACAGGAGAGGTGTTCCATCCCTCTGATAATTTTTGTGGCCCTTCTGTAGACCCACTCCAGCAGCTCCATGTCTTTCTTGTACTGTTTTTCTACCTCCACTACATCAAGACACATGTGCTCTGAACATATGTGTAGCTGCAAGGGTGACCATGGCAGGATCCCATGAACTGCTGGCTAGTCAGCAAACCAGGCTAACGATTAATAGGCAATACAAAACACTATGGAATATGAGATCTCATCACCCTAAGCTTGTAATGTGAGATGCTGCTCATGAGAAATCATGAGATGCAGAACAGAATGAATGTTCCTCAAAATGGAGAGGGAGAGAGCTCAGTAAAAGCAGGCAGTTTGAAGTGGCAGCTCTTACAAATACTACTGGTCTTCAAACCGGTCTCATTTTCCAGCACTGCTTATTCTGTCCAGCCTGTCTTTCCAACCCCTTCTTTATTTTCTTGGTATTTCAATTCAGGAATAGAGTGGAGTGAAGCCAGTCAGACCAAGCCCTCTACAAACACCTTGAAAGCAGAGTTCATCCTAACTTTTTCATGTTATCACCAATAAGTTATAGGATCACTGCCTGGCCCTGTATTCACATATTTCCCAGTCTTCCTTTATTTTTCCTCTGTCCGTTTGTCGTTCCGGTGTTTTCCGCACCCCATCTGACTACTTTCATCTGATTCTGAATACGCCATCCACACTCTGTTCCCCGACTCACACCTGTCCCCACCAGTCCTTCTCCTTCTCTCCTGCCAAGCCTCTCTCTCCAATGACCAGTACTGCTCAGGAATGAGCTGCTGTATGCTTCTGCTTGTTTCAGTCTGCTAAATGCACACTCTAGCCTTGAACACAAGAGTAGCTGGATGTCTATGTCATCCCTTGAGAGAGCTTTCTCCACATGTGAAGCATTTGCAGGATTTGGATCTTTGATTCTCAGACCCTTGAGTCAGAGAATGCATCATTCTCTTTGCACGATCAACAGCACTTAAGGCAATTACACTCAGAAAATAATACTCAATATGCATATGCCTACATAAAAGCCGCATGACACTGACATTTCAAATGCAGAATTAAACTGATTTGGCCTTTATTTTCTAAGAGTACTTAAGACATTTTAAACAATACAGCATCAGGCAAGCAAAAGATTTCAATGATGGGAACTGGAAACGATTTGCAAGTTAGGGCTCTCTTGGCAGAATGAGCAAAACTCCCCTGATTTCAGTAGGAATGGAGGAAGACCGTTAAACAATAACATTGAAAAGCCCATTCCAGGCAACCAGTATTTTCAGAGGGGTTTTTTGGGGATGTCACATGTGAGAATGTAAGAAAATCTAATTGATCTGATGAAAAGAATCCAGCAATTTGAGTTAAGCATCCAACAGCAGGTGAAACACTTCCGGAGAAGTTACACTTGCTCTGTATTCAGCTAAGACATTTTCAAACTAACACATACAAAAATACGAACTAATTATAATCTTTGCATCAAAGAGGAAAACTGCCCAATCTCTGTGCTTTTGTTTTAGCTAATCTACGTTCACTGCACTCTTCATGCAAATGAGCACATTTGTTGCAAATGGAGTAAAATTACTTCGTTAATCATCTAGTGTTTTATCATCAGAATTTCAGGATTTAAATAGCTTGTTTGTGCTATACCTGTCTGCTAGCCATGGTATAGCACATTCTATACTTCTGGTATCATCACGTTAGCTCTGCCAAATTCACCCTAGGGCAAGTGAGCAGATTCTACACAAGCCTTCAAGGGGATGCAGAAGGAAAGACTGATGTGTGTCTGTGCTGATCTCCAAGCTAGGAGAGTACTGTGTGTCCCTTCTGGCAACAGACAGCCCCCAGGCATGTCCCCACAACACTTTCTGTGAAAGGGAAAATGCTTTCACCCACAACTCACAGTTCAGGTCTGAGGCAGGCTGTGTGGCACTTCTGGCTCCCTTTCTGTTGAGGTGAGAGTCCAGTGCAGCCAGTCTCATGTACACTGACAGATGCAGCAATGTGAAGGATAGAAAGGGTGTCTCATTTCTACTCTGCACCTGTACTCAGGAGCCAAAACAGGCAACAGCTGTCCAGTCTCAATCACAAGGATGCTAAGGCAGAGCTGCAGGTGTTGGCTGTGGTCTGGGCTGAGAAGCCCACATACAGAGCCCAGTAAAGCTGCTACTGAGGCACGTATGCCCAGTGACTCCAGCTACTACTCTCTGGAGTGAATAGGAAGGACCTTGTAGGAGCTTCTTCAGTATGCATTTAAAGAAAGCTATTCCAGGACCAGGGGAACTAGCAAAGCCTGGTTCAACATCTGTCCTTTGCCCAAAGCATACCTGCATGGACTGGTCAGACAACTGCTTTTGTGTGGACTGGACACCAGCTAAGTTCTGACTGCCCAACCTTTAGTGGGAGCATGCCCTGAGATCCCTATCCATGATGCCTTGCTGATGCCTAGCAGAGAGATATGGGCATTCAGGTTATCCTAAGACTTCTGCTTTGCTCCAGGTTTATTTGAAATAGATCAGCAGTATGAATAAGGTCACACACATTTTGTTTCCTTATGTCCCCTTACTCCCCCACTAGTAAAACTCCTTTTCTGAGTAGGATGTTGAGATGAAAGCACATTGGAAGTCAGCTGTTGTGAGATTCTGCGTAGGTGAACTATTGCTCCCAGACAGACAACTGTCTTGATTTTGTGGAGTTTTTTTCCCTGAGGTTTTCATAAAATGGCTTCAATTTGAGACACTCAGGGATGCTGCGTGTGTTAGAAGTGCAGATGGGCTTTATAGCAGTTTCCCCTCATCCTGCCCACCCTGCAGAAACTACCCTACAACAGGAAAATTCCTCCTAGTTGCCTCTAGTAACTCTTGGTTTGTTTTGCCCCTGTACCTCCCTCACCACAGCTCTACCTTCCCCAAAGTGCTCTTCCCATCCCACCTGGGAATCATTTCAGCCCTCTACTGAAAGCCTCAGGAAGGAGCCCCAGGGCCCTCACAGGACTTCCCCAGACTCCCCTCCGTGCACCCAGACCCGAAGAGTGTGGAGCTCCTAACCATCCAGCAGGGACCTGCTTCTGGGAGGCCAAATAGGCAAGTGAGAGGAGAGTGGTTCTCCACATATTAGTCTTTAACATGCTTCACACATCAGACTGTGCTTTCTAAACCAATGCTGTGTCCCATGCTGCTATTCACCAAAGGATTTACCACACGTAGGCGTCTCAGTGCAAGTCTCTACACGAAGCGCTGTGCTGTGGTCTCCTCGGCAGTGAGCACGTGTTTACCTCCCGTGGCAAACCTCCACGGTCTATCCCAGAAAACTTCTCTACTGTGGCTTACTGCCTAGCAGGATTAAACATGCTATGCTGGACACTATCTGTCAACACCCGCAGCAGAAAGGGTTTGTTCACATCCCCATAAATAATCACTGGCAGAGCTGCAGACAGCAAAAACTCAGTCCTAACTGCATCTCCAGCTGTGGCAGTCCTCTCTAATGGGCCTCTGTCTCTTCTCAGCAGCTGTCTCCTATGTCCCAGGTGTGAAAGGGGAGGACCACAGACATTCCTCCATTGAGAAGGCACCTCCAGCATGGCTTTTATGGAGGAACTAGATTTTCATTGCCACTGCCAAAAGTCTTGAGCAGTGACATGCAGAGGGAGTTCATGTGCAGCCAAAATGCAAGAGGCTGCTCATCCACTCCTAAGCTGCCGCTCTGGGCTGTTGACTCCAGCCAAGAGAGCTGCACAAGTCATGTTAGTCTCTTTTTAAGCATTTCTTCAAAACAAAAAGCCACCCACAAGACATGCAAATGTTACCTCAAAAATTCCCTTCAGTCCTCAATCTCTGCATTTCTCATCAGTCAAGCACCTCTGGTAGCCTACAGCTGACTGCACGAAGCGCAGCAGGCAGGGACTGAGGCAGAATTGGGGCCAGTGGATCTGTTTGCCACTTTCCCTTTTAAAGCCCATTTTTAGAGAATAAGATGTTGATTTCCATGGCTCTAGGTATGACTCAGCAGAATGTTATCTTCAATTTGATCTTGTGCCCAGCTGCTGAAAGGATCTACAGACTAACTCTGCTCAGCAACTGCTGTACACAGATGGTGACAAACTAACTTATGCCAAACCAGCAAGCCTAAACAACTGCAGACACTCCACTGCTCTCCAGTGCCATCTCTGCGACCACAGACTCAGCTTTTTCAGGGGACTACCCTACACAAACAGATAGGGCTGTTTTGACCCACTGGAAAGTCCTACAGCCTCCAAAGACAGCACTCTTCAAGTAGCTTTCATATTTTTTGAATCAATCAGGAAAAGTTCAGCTGAAGTCTTGCTATCTCACCAGATATAAACAGCTCTCGGGGTAACAGCTGCAGGGGATTTTAAGTGTTTTGGGCCTTGTGTCTTCCTCCTGGTGACCAATACACCAACCATGCAGTACATTTGCTGTGACCTGTGCTATGTCATGTTCTGCATCACCAGTGGTCTTTGCAGCAGACATCACCAAATGTGATGTGACTCTTCAGTGGGAAAATCAGAGGTGTAAAACTGGCCGAAGTGATGAAATTTTTACCATCCAGTCATCCTGAGATGACTAAGCATTATGCTGAAGCCCATCTCTAGTGGCTAGCATCCTCATTCTTAAGATGACAACAACATCATGCTAAAAGGATGCACTATGAGCTACATCGAACTTGAGTTACACCTTAAGCTAGGGTCATGCTGAAAATGTGTCCTCAACACCCTGTCAGTGTGGAGGACAATGGTGTTATGCTGAGTGGGTGAGACAGCTGCTGAAGGAACAGGGCTACTCCTCATAGCAGCCCAAGCTTTTTATCAGATGTTGGGAGACGACAGGTCCTTTGGGATGAACTTATGTCCCTTGTCAGGCAAAATGCAGGAATTAATGTTCACAGGCCTAGTTCTCAGTCTGAAGCCAGAAAAACAACTTCAGAAAGTAAGTCACCTCTGTGTGTGTGTGTGTCTGTGCCCTACTAAATGTACTGGGCATGGGCCCATAGACATCACAGCAAAGCCACAGCTTTCATTTCAGGCCTAATAGGAAAGCTGAACATTCTGGGGAATCTTCTGAATCATAATGGAAGCAACGGCAAAATAGGACCCTTTGACTTTGAATCTGGGAATCCTCACTGTACAGAGCTACTGGAGCTGCATGGCTAATGGCAGATGGTATTAAACCTCTCCGTCCAGTGATGGTTACTTCTTGTATTTAATGTATAAACACACAGCTACATAAAATAAAACCAAAATTAACAACAGTTTTCAGCTGCGATGTTTCACTTTTAGAAAAAAAATGACACAAACGTTTTATTTCCTGTTGGTTAATTTTTTTAATTTTTGCTATGAAATGGATGATAAAGCTCTTTGACTTCAGGAAACAGCCTGTGAAATGATCAGTAAAAAATGGCAGAGTACACTTTAAACTTAACGAAACCACAGAATCCTTGAAAAATGTTGGCTGGAAGAGACCTCTGGAGCTCACCCAATACAACCTCCAGCCCACAACAGGGCCAGCTAAATGAGGTTGCTCAAAGGTGGGAAGATCTCCAAGTGTGGAGGTCTGGGCCCCATCCCAGACAGTAAACACTCAGAGTAGTAAGGGCTCCTCTGACCTCCTGGTAATGTCCTGTACTACAACTTGCACTTGTTGCCTTTGGGGCTGTCCATGCTAAGGATCTCTACTAACCTAGTCACTTGATCAGTAATTTATTTAGACAATTATCTAATCACTCACGAAGAAATTAGACAATTGTCCCTCGTGTGAGCCCACCATGATTAGTCAACCAAAGAAACTCCTCCTGGAAGACCTTGCAAACTGAAGGATCTTACTGGCTGAAGGAGCACACGACTCATTATGGGATGGACAGAGAAGAGCACTTGGGGATTCTGTAAAACAAGTGGGATGCTTTTAAGGGGATGGATAGGGCGTGTAACACATTATGTGATGTTTAGAGAAAGGACCAAAGGAAGGGAAAAAGAAGGATCAGGTGGCTTGAGGAGGAACAAACACGGAAAAGCAGAGGAAAAAGTGGGTAAAAAGAGCTGGTTGGGTATAAACAGGTTGCTAGTCAGTACTCTGATGGAGCTCTTCATCACCACTGTTGCTCCATTCTCTCACTAAATCCTACTTTTTTGCTTTGTGAGTGCAGTCTTTACGCTTACTAGGTATGTGTGAACACCAGTGAACTTCAGACTGGACTCACCAGTAAGATGAAAGGTCTGGATACCAGCAACAAGAGCATGGCTGCAAACCGCTGGGATTCCCCGGTCTGGGTGTCGTAGGAGAGTCTACTGGGATTTGGGCCAGGTGTTGGATAAACTATCTATGCAAACACATGTATGTATTCTTTGAATACTGATCAGCTTAGGAACAGGATCAGGCTGTCAGTGCTCCTGACACCTTGCTGCCCACTGGGTCTCCAGAGCTGTTCCCCAGCCCATGGACCCATCCTACACCACCACCACACTCCTCCTAGCCAGGGGCAGGACTTGGCATTTGCCCAGGTGTACTCCATTTCTCCAGCCTGCCAAAGCCCTCCCCTCCAATGCATACATCGCTCCCCCACTTTGGTACCATCTCCAGGCTTGCTCTGGTCTTGCCATTGTCTCATCCAGCTTGAGAAAGTCTTAAATTGCCTTGCCCTAGCATTGCCCCCAGGGGCACCACTGCTCACCTGCCAGCCATGGGACCTCAGAACACTGAAGACAACCCTCAGAGCCCAGTGATCCAGTCCACCTTCAAGCCCGCTGATCCACAGCTCACCACTTAGGCACCAAGTACACCATGCAGAATGCCTTGCTGAAGTCAAGCCGTCCAACATCCAGTGCTCCTCCCTTCTCCGCAGAGCCTATCATCTCTTCAGAAAAGGCAATCGGGCACCAATGGGCTAAACTTGAATTCATTTGCATGTCTCTTCTTAGCCCAAGCTTCATTACACTCTGGGTCTTCAAGAGCATAGTGCACGTATGGTACAAGCTTTGAGTGGCAGTGAGTGATCCAGTGAAATCTATTAGAGGAGGCTATAGACCACAGTAACTGGCTGAACCTGTCTCTGACCAGCAGTGAAGATGTTGAGTGGAAAAATTTACTGTGTGTCAAAACTTTGTCCAAACAGAGAAGTACACAACATCCCTGCCCAGAACGTATTTAAGGAGGAGACTGTGCCTGTGCACAAGGTACCCCTGAGGAAGCTGCAGCCCAGGCCGCTACCACACCAGAGCAGGGATCACAGAGGACTTGGACAGAAGAAACGGGTATGTTCGGAACCACAGAAACCATCCCACGAACAATTCCTCCTTCCCACATCGCTTGTCTCCTTGTCTGATGGTTTGGGACATACTGCATATGACAAGAGGACTTGGGATGAGGAGGGATGGGGAGCAGCTAAGACGAGAATTTGCGTTCAGGTATTTGCTTTCTATGTACATTCAGATCAAGTGCCAAAACTTTATGTTGATTTTAAATAAAATGATTTTTACATAATTCCCCAGTTCAAGTCCGTTTGCCTGCAGTAAGGACCAACTCATGTCTTCACCGCCTCAGCTTTGCATTGGCATAGCCCAAAAGTTGATGAAGTTATAACAGTATTTAATTTGCCTATACCCAAAGAGAAAGGATGAAAAAGAATAAAAATGGCAATTCTGAAGTTGAAAGCACCACGTTTTCTTGCGGCATCACCCAAACTCATGTGTTAGCTTGAGACAGAGATGCAGCGTAAGTTCTTCCTTCTTTTCATGGTCTTGAAGACATAAACAAGCTTTTCCAAGCCATTTATTTTCTCCTGGATTCAATCTGGTCATCTTTCAACTTCAGACGAGAAAGCGGACGCTATAGTTGTTTAACGAAGTAATCTGAAGAAAGGCAACCTTAATACACACACAATAGTTTATAACATTAGAAGCAAAAAATATCAGAAGGAAGGAATAAAAGATCTTATGAATGTCACCCCACATTCTTTTAGGATTCCGTACCCCAGAAACAACTTCCCCTGCACCCCTTCCGTCTCTTTATTAGCACACTTTCTCTCTGAGTCAAATCCCTTATAAATATATTCTGTATGAATGTTAGGGAGGATTGCTAACCAACTGAGCAAATAGAGAAGATGCCGATAATCCCCATATGGTTGCTAGGCAACAGGTAACTAGAAAAATACCGAGAATTATGAAAATTGTAAATGTGTACAACATTCACAAATACAAACTGTTTAAAATATTCCACATTTTGCAGTGAAAAACAATTTATTTAAAGTATTTATTTTTCAAACTTCCAACAGGTCACAGTGAATGACATTGAGATCCAGTAGTCTCTTCTCCAGGTGAACAGCAACACGTGGCCAGGGTACTGAAAATTTTGTTGTTTTACAGTCGAAAAAATAAAACTAAAGGCCTACTTTTTGAGATTTGCTCTATCTGAAACGAGAGATGAAAACCGTATCAGTGAACCTAACACATGTGCTGTCAGCTACATGGAGCTTAAAAGCCTTTTTATTTTCAGATCTGTTACAAAAGTTAAAGTTCCCTGTATGCTTCTCTTCTGCTACTCCTCTAATATATTTGGATTAAATCCTATTGGCTGCTAAAATGGACAAAAATATGAGGGAATAAAAACCACATAAAGAATACTAATACTCAGGATAGTCATTAATGTGTGTCTTCTTGACAACACTGTTAGGAAGTAATTATAGCACATTCAAGTGAGGTGGCTAGACAGGTCACTAGGGGGAAGGTGGTAGAAGTACACCTTTCATTCTGCTGGAAACTTAGTCCATTAAACTATTTTCTTACTCATGGCTCATAACTCTCTACCTTAGTGTGGAAAACATGATCAAAAGTTCAGCGCAGCTGTCACCAACCTGATTTAACATTTATACATTAATAAAAAGAAACACAACATTTTAGCAGTGAATGGACTCCACAGAAGATTCATTACTTTGTTAGGCCATTAGTGTTTCTTATCCAGTGCCTGAAGTGCAGATCGAAATCCATTACAGATAATGATTGCACTCACCTTTCTTACAAAGAAAATACTGCCTTTAAATAGAAATGCTGCCTATGGAAAACAAACAAAAAAATCTCTTACCTGGGATATTTGTACAAGAATTAAAAAAATACTACTAATTTCAATGTATACGCTGGAAACAAAACCAAACAAAATCCCCAAGGCTAATGAATATAAGATCTTGTGAACAGCACCAAGAAATTCTGCATATTTTTAGGATTCTGTAGACTAAGAAGGTAAAAAAATTGTATGTGCACAAGATTTTTTCACTGCCCATGAGTGACTGGTCTGTATTTATATTAAGATGTACATTTTAAAATTCAACTCATGTAATATTGCCATTCTGTTATTTGGAGAGTGCTATAATGACAGTTACAGAACAGAAGTTATCCACGAAAAAAGTTTGTTTCAATTCAACATTTTAAAAGCAAACTCTTGTTTTAAAACAGGACAGCCCCTTCAAATTGTGATCTTGACTAAAATAAACAAGGTTATTCTTCAAATTCTGCACAACAATTTAAAGCCATTATTTCCCTTCTTCATTTCAGTGACACACTGGACACTGCAATGCAGAACTGTGCAGCACGCATTTATTTTCAATCTTGCACTTTGTGAGAGTAGTTCTGATCCATGGCTGTGAAGAACAGGCAGACAGCGGCTGTGATGAACACATGCACTCCCTCATAAAGCAGTTTTGGTGAGAAGACGCTCCAGATGAACAGGTGGTAACGCAGACCCGTTACCAAAACAACGTAGATGGCAACCGGAATTGAACGCATTAGAGCGTAGCAGAAGCAGCCATGACCCACTGCCGCTGAATTCCTGGTAAAAGAAACAGGAGTTCATTCTCAGGCAAACATAGTAAAGACATCAGAATTCCTCCACTCTTTACATTATTTCACCACCCAGAGAATGCTCACAGATCTCCGCTTTGTGGTAGAAAATTGATTATTGATGCAACAATGTAACTAATAAAGCTTGTCTTATCACCTCTATGTATCCCATAACATGTAAGTATGTTAAGTGCAAGCATAGCAACTGTCACTGCAATGAGGCACCCAGTAGTTCGCCTCTAACTTAGAAGGTTCTATGCTTTAATATAATTTGTTCTAATTGTTAGTCTCCATTACACAGTTTCAAGATAGCTTAATCTCTTGTTGGCCTTCCAGTGCCTTTCTACAGAATCAGGATGGTAAGAGGCAGAGAGAAAAGACTTCAGTACTCTTCACAAAGCTGCCTAACCTGTACAACGGATAACCAGACGGAGTCTGATCCTCTTGTAAAGAGCATAAAACTTGCCAAAATACACTGCTGCCCATAGCTAGTAACATTATACAAAGTAACATAAAAATTGTGCTATTAGAAAACTTTGCAAATCTAGCCAACACAACGTTCTCCAGAGAATACCACATTCTTAGGCTTACACGAGCAATACATTGCATTCCTGTCACAGCAGCTTAGCTCAGCTGGGCCCACTGTGTTGCACGAAATGTCTGCCCCGTATGTAGCACACATGGTCCAGATCTGCCACATTGAGGTATTCTGGTGGGTGACAGGAGTCAGATGGAAATGGAAGTGAAAGCATTTTCTGCACTTTGATTGTTCTTCCTTCCCTGAGGTGCCAACTCGCAGCAATGATGCCGGGTTGGCAAATGCCCACCTTCCCCAAACTACATCTGCAGAGACTAATTCACACCAAATTCAGATGCTTACCTGTTCAGACAAAAGGAATGAATAAAGCTATTTCACCATAATAATAAGCAGAACATTTGCCTCTCCCCGTCAAAATGTTTTACATTCTCAGTTCCCAACAGAACATTTTGGCAAAAAGTGGAAATGATTTACACTGAAATCCTGATCTGAGAATCTGTTCTGCTCCTCCCAGTTTTTAATTCTGATCTTATCCCAAGTAACAAAAATTTAAGATGACTAGCACTTCTGTGAGATGTACATTAGTCACTCATGACTAAGTAAGCTACAGAACACAGTATTTTACATGAACCATTAAACTTATTATTCTTTAAATAAAATAATTAGAGTATAGTCCTGTTTTCCAGTGAAGTCAAGAGCAACATTCACAATACTTTCAGTGGAAGAAAGAACAGGTCATGAAAGCAGAGCTGAAAAATCAGCTAAGAACAGCAGGTGTGAATGACTGCAAAACATACACTCAGTTCAGAGAAAACTATTTCCCTTGCTGCTTAGCCAAGGAAACCGCAACTTGGGAGTGAACTAGGCTGCTCCCTGCATCTGCGTAACTATCTTAGTCTTCAGTGAGCTTGTGTAAATAACCAGCTTTATGTTTAATAACTGATTTTGTTGACAAGGATTAAATAAACTGTAGTTCACTCAGTCTTAGCTGTTTTCATGCTCATATGAGTAAAACCAGTATTTGTAGTAGTTAGATGATACAACTGAATAAACAGAGGAAATGGGTTTTGAGTCAGATAGGCAAACAGGTGATTTTAAAATAATTTCTGAAGTAAAAATATGCATTTGATAGACCAGCCAGATGAAGGCTATCAGTGGTTGTGGCTTTCACAATTATTAAGCTCAATGATAGGCTTTTCAAGGGAATCGTAAGAGAGAGAAGTGAGTGTCCACAAACTTACACATTCAGGACTTTCAAGACCTCTGCATTTTAAATTTAAATTTCGCTGCATATCTTTTTCCCTAGTTTGTGCTCATTTAGTACCACATTGTGAGAAAGCTCCTAATTGTAAATCAATGGTGTTAAAAATTTAAGAAATGGCTACCATTTTATTATGAAGACACTGGCTGGAAGATTGTTTTGAATTGAATCTATGTGTGTTCACTTATTTGGCTCAAAAATTAGGTAGACATAGTATTTCAGATACTCGCATTTTACACCGGAATGAGAGCACACAGTAATCTTTACTAGCAATGTTTAAACTCTGCATTTTCACTTTATGATTACTAGCAAAGAATTCCCAAGTCAATAAGTAAATGGTACAATTCTTTCTGTATTCTGAGATAGTAAAAATAATGAACTCTTTGCTGCTTATGTAAGATCTTCACTTCCAAAAGATCTCAACACTCACTTCACTTCTCAACCAAACATAGATACCTACCTTCAGAGGGAAATCTTGGACAGTTTCGCAGTATAATGCAGCGGTGCAATTTAGAGAACGCAACAGAATCACACCATATCCACAAAGTTGAACTGTTAGTGGGGTTCAATAGCAGGATCATTCTGTTTATTTTGGAGCTGGTGTAAGAGCTCAGACACGTGTTGCTGTGGAAACAGCACTGCAATGACTAAGCAGAAGCAGTTAGACCTACTTGGCTATTCTGATGCTAAGGCAACGACTTCGTTCTTCAAGCATAGCACCATTCTTTCTTCTTGCTTCTGCTGGGCACCCAATTTGCCGAATTGCTAAGAATTATGACTTTGTGTGCGTAGAATGATCAGAAGGAGCACACAGAGTGACCACAAAGGACACGGCTTCGCCAGGCTGCAAGGAACACACTGGCCAGGAATTAGGCTGCTGCTCATAACATGACCAAGACAATTCAGGTAGTTAGCTGCTTCCCAAGTTCCAAAAAAGTCACCAGGAGAGCACAGAAAGCTGGCTGTGGCATGCCACTCGTGTCCTACTGTTTGTGAGCTGGAGCACCCAGTAATCAACAACCTTGCAAACTCTCTGTGCTGTTTCACTGAAAACAAGGGAAGATTACAGGACACATCTAAAGCATCGACCTGTAACTACTTCATAATGAACTTCCTCTGCAGCATTTAATGCCTTTTCTTATTTAAAGGAGCGGAACATAGAGAGATATAAACTGTATACACTTCCTCCATGTTCTGACAGAAGCAGCCCAATATTAAGACCTCTGCATAATGCAGGAGTGAAAACATAAGTAAGTACCCAGCCTCTAACACTGAGCTCATTTAGCAAGTTCACTTCTGGGGATTTTAATGAGAAATCCAAATGTTAAAGATGACAAAGCATATCCAAACTTCACACAAGATTGATGCTGAAGATTGCTAGATCCAGAAAAAACAATGCCTTTGGAGACTTTTGAAGCAAAGAACACTACAGATTCACATCACTGAACATGCTGTATTTAGACTGCAAACGTTAAGTATAGTCTAAAGCACATATTGGCTTTCAACAAAAACCCTCTTTTTTAATTGAATATTTAATATGTAGGAAAATATGGCCAAGAAACTGTGCTATTAATAGGTTTTCTGATTCTTTGGATCTCCTGAATCCTAACTGCCAACGTTTTGTCAACAAATCTTTCACCTCTCGATTCATTTCTAAGGTGCTATTAAAATGGGTAATACAGTGTTTGTAACATGAAAAAAATATGCCAAAACCATGAAAGAAAACCAACTCTTTTCTTGTGAAAGCATGTCTCTTATACAGAACACTTGGAAGATGGTGGCACAAGTTTTGTAGTTTAAAAATCAAGCAAAAAAACTCAGCAGACAGCCCTACAAATGCTTCCACAAGGAATTTTAAAATACACTACATTGTTCCAACCTTTGTTCTAACCCGCCAAATTAAATAAACATTTTAGAGATATGCAAGCATATGAATGAGGAATACGCCAGGACTGTAATTTTTTCTGGGACTGGAGGATGAGGGTCACAACTGGAGGTTTACAGTGTGAAACGTGCCGAATCCTTTCAACTAAAGTTACCCTTAAGCATTATTGCCCTTCCAGCTCCTCTTTTCTAGCTGAATATCACTGCCTAGATTTATTGGGGATACTTAATTTGCATATTCAAAGGCAATTTTTACCACATTAACATTTTTTACTATATTAGTGGTCCTTTTCTTTCTAGGTTTTCTGCAGTTTTCGTTTGCAAGATGTCCCTGTTTACTGCTCTCTGAAAAATACTTGGCACTTTTGTTGATCTGTTCTGTACATATTAATATATGGTTGCAGTCGGAAACAAACCCTGTAGCACTCCGAGTGTCTGCGGCATCTCAGAGTATCTGCAATCTATAAGAAATTTCTCTGATCTAAGCAAATATCAATTAGTTTAGCAGAAAGAATGAATTTGCTATGTCTCTCCCACACGCCATACTCTCACCCAGTATAATTCTTACAGTGCTATTTTAATTATAGCATACAATCCTGTATTTTCATAGAAGAACACTTCATATTTTTAGCAGATCCAAGGGAACCAAGAGTCCTTTGGATATTTACATTGTCAACCCTGGTACAGATGATCAATCAGAACAGCATTAATTCTATAGAGTCAAAATTTTTGACACCAAACCCTATCAATGGACAGATGTCAAAAAGGGTGGTTGCCAGCAAGCTAAAAAGGTTGTCAAGTATATCCTACAACCATGGAAACGAAGAAACTTGGGGACGACTACTGATTTTCTTGTGTGCCCTCTTTCCTAGTAAGAAAGGTGGAGAAGCTACAACTACCTGAGCAAGGTCAAGTGTCTGTGGCAGTCAGTTATAGTGGACTGTAGTGTAGGGTTCAGCAGGTTCTCATAAAGACTTAGTTGTAAAAGGCTATTAAGACCTGAAACTTTAATTCTTTTCATTTCAGCATAACGAGCAGGAAAAATAGGATCATATCAACAGTTTTGCCTGTTTTCACTGCTGGCATAATCAGTTGTGCTGGGAGCTTCCTGTCAGAAAGAGAAGTAGTTTCAGTCAGCCAGCAGAGGTAACTCTTCTCATTGGCATCCGCTGCTAGTTAACCCGGTTAGAACAGAGCTCTATCTAAAACACAGGATATATATCAATTAAGTTTCAGATTCCTTATCACCTTCTTCGGTCAGGCTTGGCCCTTGAAAATAGTTCCAGTGGAACTCTCTAAAAATTGCATACCTAACAAAGATTTATATTTGATTGCAAGTAGTTATCCATTTATACTGGCTTTGGGCCAGACAGTCTGAACAGCCACTCTGAACAGCTATTATCATCATTTAACTTAACTGCACCTTTAGTAAAGGCTTCTAAAAAATCTTGGCAACTTAATGGGAAAGATGTCCCCTAGATCCAATTCATCTCCTGCATGTGCTCATTTCCCCAAATACTGATCCTGTGGCAATCACCTTAAGCAAGACTGGAAACTCTCTGCTTTTCAGCTTCACTTGATCAGTTCTGACCTTCCCTTAGGGAAAAGGGAGCTTCACAAGCTCAAACATTTGTGCCTATTTCAGGATTGCATGCAAAGAGAGAACTAAACTGCACTCTAGGCAACATGGCCATGTAATCTCTAGATTTTTTCACCACAAAGAAGCTATTCCTTTTCAGTGGGTACCTTTGACTTAGGAAGCCAGCTTTCTCCGTGTAAGCTACGATGGCTATTGAGTTCTAGTTACTCTTCAAAAATAGGATTTGCATGAAATCCTGAGTACTCTGCTTGATATGTTTTCCCTTACTACTTTGGTGGCAGGCCATACTGGTATATATGCAGTGACTGTTCCTGCCTGTTAACCCTGCCTCAAGCTTTCCTATAAGGCTCTGTTCAGGTTGATCTTTATCACAAGTAACTTTGTTCAGCTCCAAGAAAACAAAAAAAGTTAAATCAGCCTATTACTGTGGACACTGGCCTAGACTTTAAAGCAGTAAGATATCACCAAATCATTAAAATTCCTAACAAGCAAACCACAAATTATCATTGTTTCAAAGTCCAGCATTAGGCAATTTTCTGCAAGTATTCTTCCAAAATCCACTTAGCACTTCTGAAGACTTCCAGTAGAAAAAAGCCTTAAGTATTTTACATCGGCATAATACATGCAGGGAATAACAAGGAAACTTAATAGCTTGATTTTCTATTAAGGTGCATCTACAACCTTTCCTGCCCACCTTTGTAAACAAAGAGCACTTCTTCATCATCTTAGCTAAAGATGTAAAGAAAAATTGTATATGACAATTGTTCTGGAGAGGCAGGCTCTGAAAAGACTTAAAAAATACTGGGCCCCAAGATGTTCAACATCTTCATAAATTATCTGGATGATAGGATTGAAAGCACCCTCACCAGGTTTGCTGATGACACTAAACTGCGTGGTGAGGTGGACGAGTAGGCAGAGTGCTGCTGCAGCAACACAGGTAGATCAGGCCCTGGGCTGCATCTGCAGGGGCATTAGTAGCAGAGATAAAGATCTGATCATCCTGCTGTACTCAGTGCTTGTCAGGCCACATGTGGAATACTGTGTTCAGTTCACAAAAGACACAGACTGGAGACGGTGCAAAAGAGGGCCGAAGGTAATCAAAGGGCTGGAGAGCCTGCCTTACAAGGTAAGACTGTAGGAGTTAGGTCTGTTCTCCCTGGAGAACGGAAGGCTCAGGGAGAACTCATCACAGTATTCCAGCACTTTAAGGCTGGCAACAAGAGGACGGAGGTGCTCTCTTCACTAGGTATCACATGGAGAAGACAAGAGGCAACAGGTACAAGTTGCACCAGGAAAGGTTTCACCTCAGTATAAGACAGACATTTTTTACAGTGAGAACAATCAATTAATGGAACAATCTCTCAGCAGTGTGGTAGAGTCCCTATCACTGGAGCTTTTCAAGATGCGACTGGACAGGATGCTAGATGCTTTTATCGAGGCTTCCTTTCCCATGAAAGGTTAGACAGATGATCTTCCAACCTGGGCTGTTCTATGGTTCCGTGAAGTAATGCTCACTCTTCCGCACTGAGGGCAGTCAGATCTTGCTTGTATTTTTCCATTACAGTAACTGTTTTTAAAATTATGACTTAAATAACAGCTCTCCCTTCAAATGACTTCTGCCACCCCAATAACATAGACATTTGAGAAGAACTTGTGCACTTGAAGAAAACATGTAAGAAAAGAAGATAGAAAAATCTGGATAAATGCTGAAGCACCGTATCCCATGTACAGTCCTATCCACAGCTACCAGAACCAAGAAGTCAGCTTATGTTGGCCATAGAACTGAGAAGGACATAAAATTAATAGTGAAAAAGAAAAAAATCCTGTAAGTAAGAACAAGGCTATTAACAACATAAAGTACAGGTTACATCTAGAAACATTTCTACAATAAAGCAGTATGTTAGAAAAAGTCTACAAATACGGTCCTGTCTTTCCAGAAGTGCCCCTCTGAATGGCCCTGCTCCTGACTGAGCAGCAACACAAACACCGAGAACCCAGCATCATCACCCAGCCACTACTAATCGTAAAGAAGAAATAAAGTTGGTACTATGCTTCAATATGAAGACTTATTTTTCAGAATTAAGAGGAAGGAATATCCAAAGTCCTGAAGAGAAAGGGGACAGAATTCCTTCGGTGCATTGTGTACACTTCATGCAGTGTATCAGAATATTGCTCCCAACTGTCTTCACAGCTTTTTCTGGTGCAATGTGCAGTGGATTCATCTTCATGGACTCATTATTCCTTTTGGTGCAATGACATGACTTCTGGGATTATGCAAGGATACTCTTACTGAGCCTGAGTATCATACATACTTTTTACTTAGGCAAGTTTATAGGAGCGTCGGACTTAGAAATAACTTGCATGAAGTTGAATAATTCAAACCAACAATATTGAACATTAGCATAAAGATTGTAGAACCCCACAAGCTTTCTCTGGCAAGCAAAAGGGATTACAACAGGATCTGTAAACCCATACCCTAGCATCTCTGCAAATGATGAGACAATGCCAATACCATGAAGCACAAAGGGAACAAAAGGCAAAAATGGTTTCACCTTGGCAAGAAATCAAGTGCAAGACCAATTTGTTTTTTGAGGAAGATACCTTAGTATACTAGCTGCAGACCCTCTTCCTCACTGGAGTCCTGCTGATGAGAATGCAGAAAAATCAGCACAGGATTTTTCATGCCATAGCTTTGGTGATACTGTAATGTTAATCTTGGTTCTGACAAAGAAAATGTAAAGTAAAAAGACAGTACACAACTTTAATAAGATGGCAGATGTTACTTTTTGCAGTTTGAGTATGTTCAGTGGGCAAGGAACCTAAAAAGACAGCTTTGAGGAAAACATGGACATCACCTGTTGGTCAGAGAGAGGGAGGGAGGGAAAATGAGACAGAAAGAATGAGGGTAATAGCAAGGAAAAGTGAGAGATTGAGAGCAAAAAAGGGGAAAGAGAAAAGAGCAGACAGTTGAGAGTGAAGGATGGGGAGGGCAAGGGAGAGAGAGGATGCAGGAGAAGTGAGAGGGAGAAAATAAACAAAAAAAAAGAAAGCAAATGTAAGCTAGGAGACAGTGTGTGACATACAAGGAGCAAGCAGGATGCAAGAGTGGGAGAGAGAGACAGGCAGAGACAGGAAAAGGGAACATGGGGAAAGAGGGAGAGGTGGAGTGAGATTGAGACATCGAGAGACAGAAAGGGAAAGACAGCACATGGCGGGAGGAAAAGAACAAAACTGAGAGCAAGAAAGGGAGAGACAAAAGGAGATCAACAGAGAGCAAGAGAGAAGCGGAGGGTAAGAGCAAAAAAGGGAGAGATGTGGGGAGACTGAAAAGGATGCCTAGAGAGACAAGATACAGAGGCATAGACACACAAAGGGAGGAAGAGAGAGGAGGGCCAGTAAAGAGAACAAGAAGGACATAAAAGGCAGTGGACTTTCTAGAGAAAGAGAGTGTGAAAGGAAAGCAAATAAAAGAGGAGAGAGAAAGAGACAGATAAAGGTATGGGGCATGAACAGAGAAAAGGGGCAAGAGAGTGATAGGGAAGGGAAAAGGCAGAGGGGGTGGGGGAGAGAGAGCAAAGGGGAGAGAGACTGGAAGAGTCAGAGAGAGGGAGATAAAGAGAGATTCACCAAAAAAAGGCAAGGAAAAGGAAAAAGGATAAAGAGAAGGATGAGAAAGAGAGAAAAGGATAAAGGGGAGGGAGAAAAAGGGGAAGACAGAAAAGGAAGACAGGAAGACAATCGTATGCAAAGATAGCGTGATAGAGAAAGATCAAGAAAAGGGTGTCGAGCAGAGAAAGAGACAAAGATGACAGAGAAAGAGACAGAAGAGGGGAGAACAGGGAAGAGAGAACTGACAGAGAGAGGCAGAAGAGAGAAAAAGTGAGGGAGAGGCAGAGGGAAAGCAAAAGAATGAGAGAATGACAGAGGGAAGCAGACAGGAAGAGGGCTAGTAATAGGGAAAGAAAAATTGAAAGAGAGGGGATGAAGACAGGGTAAGAGACTAGCAGAGTGATAAAAAGAGACAAGGGGAAGACAGAGAAAAACAGAGTGGGGAAAAGAGTGAGAAAGAGGACAAGACAATGGTGGAAAGGGACCATGCATGAAGGAAACTGCATATGCAAGAGCAATAAAAGTGAAGAAAAGGGGGAAAGCTGGGTAAGTGAGAGAGGGAAGAGGAAGAGGGTTGGAGAGAGAAAGCGGGGAAGACAGCAAAAGCGCAGGTGTTGGCATTAGAGAAAGATGAGGTGCAGACAGAGACCAAGAAAGAAGGGAGCACAAAGTTAGAGGACAGAAGCTAAGAGATGGAAAGGCTGAGAAAGAAAGAGAAAAGAAGAAAAAAGAGCCCAATGGGCACAGTGACATCAGGAGAGATGAAGAGTGAGCAGAGGTGGGGAGTGAGATAGATGAGGGGACTGAGTGAGAAGGAGGAAAGAAAACAGGATTGGGGGGGTGGGGAGGGTAAAGAGGAAGAGACAAAGGTGGAGTGAGACAGAAAGAAAGACCAAGCAACACAAAAAGATAGGCAAAGGGAAAGAGAGCAAGTGAGAGGGGGAGAAACTTGGAAACCAGCATGTGGGATAGTCAGACTGTGTGAGAGGCAAAGAGACAGAAACAGAAGCAGGCACAAAGAAAGCCAGAGTGTGATTGAGAGAAAAAAAGAGCAGACAGAAAAGACTGAGAGGGAAACAAAGTGAGTAAGGCAGAGGGAAAGAAAAACAAAGGTAAGACAGCATGCAAGAAGGAAAGGAGAGGGAAAGAGCAAGTACAGTCAGAGACTGACAGTGAACTTACGAGAAGGATGCAGAAGCAAAGAGGCAGCAGGAAAGACAGTGAACATGAGATAAAGAGTTCAAAAGGGAAAGAGAATCAGTGGGACAGATTGAGAGTGACAAGGGAAGAAAGGGACAGCAATGGGGATAGAGAGAGTGAGAACAAGTGAGGGGAGCAGGTGAGTGAAGAGGAGAGAGTGAGCAAGGAACCAAAAGGCAGAGGTAAGGACAGTGAGGAAGAGAAGACGAAGGGAAAGTGTGACTTGGAAAGACTGATTAGGAGAGAAAGGGAAAGAAAGTAATGGAGAGGGAAAGCCAGCAACAGGTAAAGTGAGACAGAGGACAAAATAGAGACAGGAAAAGACAGTAAATGCTAAAGAGCAAATGAGAGGGAGAGAGCACAAGTGAGCAGAAGAGAGTGGCAGAGGGAACGAGTGAGAGGAAAGGGAAGAGCAAGAGGAACAAAGAGCAAGAGAGAGAGGAGAGGGCAAGACAACTAGCAGGAGAGAAGGAGCAAGAGAGCAAGCATTTTGCACAACAGTTTCTGGGTTCTTCTCTGGGAGCTTCTGGAGAAAGGGTCCAGGAACACTGGGGGACTCCTGGGAACCCTCTGAAAAATTTGAGGGTATGTGCTCCTGCAAGGTAAGGACAAGGTAAGGGGAGCCACAGGGCTGTGGGCCTGAGGAAGCTCCAGCAGTTTCTAATGTGTTCAGTCAGCTGCCCTTGTCCCAGGGTGCCTTGAAGCCTTGGTTACCATTGCTGCCTGGAACGAAGGGGCCAAGCACCTGTATAGCTGGTAGGCCTCAAGCATAGCTAAGAGACACAGCAGTTTGTGCAGAAGGGTGCAATGAATGGATCCTCATCTCAATTCAGACTAGCCTAAACATTCTCAGGCGTGCTAGTGAAGCACCAGAGCACATCCTCCAGCAGCTCTTGGAGCACTGTCCCAGATTGAGTTTTGGATAGCAGATGCAGGCCTGCAAGTCCCCAGCTGCAGGTACTGTGCAGGGCCACTCCTTAAGGCTTGCAGAGATGCTCTTCTTTCTTGCAGCAGATATGCTGTTGTTGAAGAGCTGTGTCACCAAGTGGAGGAGTTATGGGAGGAAGTAAGCAGGGTTTGCAGCATCAGAGAGGATGAAAGAGAGACATGATCTTCTCAGAAACGCTATAGCTTCAAGGGCACCAGATCCCAGCTGCAGTGCAGACACAGGAAGTCTGTCCCTAGCAGAATGGCAAGTGAAAAACTCTGTGGAAGGCTAAGGCCGGAAGAAGGTGACTTCTGGCACCAAGAGAAAAGCTCCTGCTCCACCTGAAGGCTATGGAACAGGTTCACTATCTTCAAAGCTGAGGAGGATCTGGGTGTGCTTTCAAGAGAGATTATAGGTAAGGATTAAAGAGCAGACCAGTAGAGGTGACATTGTAATGGGTGTCTGCTATAGGCTGCCTGACCAGGAAGAATAAGTAGATAAGACCTTCTACAGATAGCTACAAGTAGCCTTATGGTTGCAGGCCATGGTCCTCATTACGTACTTCAACCACCCCAACATCTGCTGGAAGGACAACACAGCAGGGCATAAGCAATCCAGGAGGTTCCTGGAGAGCATCAGTGAGAATTTCCTGACCCTACTTACAGAGAAGCCTACAAGACGTGCTCTGCTGGACCTCATATTCACAAACAGGGAAGGACTTGCTGGGGTCATGAAATTCAAAGGCAGCCTTGGCTGCAGTGACCATGAGATGAGGACTCTTGAGAGGAGGAAAGACAGCAAAAAGCAAGATCACAACACCTGACTTCAGGAAAACAGGTTTTGGCCTCTCCAGGTATCTGCTTGAAAATCCCATGGGAAAAGACCCTGAAGGGAAGAGTTGTCTAAGAAAACTGGCTGGTGTTTGAGGATCACCTCCTCCAAGTTCAAGAGCAGTTCATCCCAGTGAGCAGGAATTCAGGCACAAATGCTAGGAGGCCTGCATGGATGAACAAGGAGCTCCTGGCAAAAGTCAAACATGCAAAGGAAGCATATAGAAGGTAGAAGCAGGGACAGGTAACCTGAAGGGAATAGAGACACTGTCTGAGCATTCAGAGATGTAGTTAGAAAAGCCAAAGCCCACCTGGAATTGAATCTGGCAAGGGCTGTCAAATTCACCAAGAAGGGCTTCTATACAAGTACATGAAAAGGAAAAGAATGACTGGGGAAAATGTGTTCCTGCTGCAAAAGGCAGCAGGGGACCTGAAGACACAAAACATGGAAAATGCTGAATACCTTTTTCACATCAGTCTTTGCTAATAAGACCATTCTTCAGAAATCTAAGCACTTACAGACCCAGAGAAAGAACTGGTGGAAAAGGATCAGGTTAGAGAATACTTAAGCAAACTGGACCTGGATAAGTTCATGGGCCCTGATGGGATGCACCCATGAATACTGAGGCTGCTGCCTGGTGTCAACTGCAAGGGCACACTGAATCTTTGAAAGATCATGGGAATTGAGAAAGGTGCCTGAGGACTGGAAGAAAGCACCTGACATTCTTATCTTCAAAAAAAAAGACTCAGGAACAACAGGCCAGTCAACCTCACCTCAATCCCTGGGAAAGTGATGGAACAACTATTCCTGGAAACCATTTCCAGGTTCATGAAGGACAGACAAGAAGGTGATCATGAGAAGTCAGCATGGATTCACCAAGGGAAAGTCATGCTTGACCAACCTGATAACCTTCTACAATGAAACAGCTGGCTTAGTAGATGAGGGGAGAGCAGTGGATACAGCTTACCTAGACTTCAGTAAGGCTTTTGACACTGTCTCGCATAAGATCCTCACAGAGAAGCTCACAAGTGTGGACTAGAAAAGCAAAAAGTGAGGGGGATTGAAAAGTGGCTTAATGGCCAAGCCCAGAGGGTGGTGAACAGTGGTACAAAGTCTAGTTGGAGGCCAGTAGCTAGTGCTGTAAGGATCAACACAGGGTCCAACACTGTTCAACATTTTTCTTAATGACCTCGATGATGGGACAGGCTGCGCTCTCAGCAAGTTTGCTGACCATACAAAACCATGAGAAGAGGCTGATACACCAGAAGGCTGTGCTGCCATTCAGAGGGACCTCAACAACCTAGAGAAATGGGCCAACAGGAACCTCAAGAAGTTCAACAATGGGAAGTGCAAAGTCCTGCACCCGGCAAGGAACAACCCCATGCACTGGTACATGCTTGGGGCCACACAGCTGGCAAGCAGCTTGGCAGAAAAGGACTTGGGAGGCCTGGTGGACACCAAGTTGTCATAAGCCTGCAATGTGCCGTTGTGGCAGAGGCCAATAGTATTGTGGGCTTCATTAGGAGAAGTGTTGCCAGCAGGTCAAGGGAGGGGATCCTTGCCCTCTGTCCAGCACTGATGAGGCCACATTTGGAGTATTGTGTCCAGTTCTGGGTTCTGTCTACAAGAGAGATATGGAGCTACTGGGAAGAGTCTGGTGAAGGGCCACTAAGATGATGAAGGGACTGGAACATGTCTCCTATGTGGAAAGGCTGAGAGACCTGTGATTGTTTAGCCTAGAGAAGGGAAGGCTCAGAGAGGAGCTTATAAAAGTATAAAAATACCTGAAGGGAGGCTGCAAAGAGGATGGAATGAGGCTCGTGGTGTTCAGTGACAGGACAAGACGCAATGGGCACAAATGCAGGAGGTTCCCTCTGAACATCAGGAAACACCTTTCTAGTGAAGGATGATTGAGCACTGGCACAGGCTGCCCAGAGCATTTGTGGAGTCTCCATCCTTGGAGATATTCAAAGCCATCTGAACATGGTCCTCATCAAAAGGCTCTAGGTGTCTCTGCTAGAGCAGGGGGGTTGCACAAGATTACCTCCACAGGTCTCTTCCAACGTCAGCCAGTCTGTGATTCTGTCAAGCAGGTATGAGAATGAAAGGAGAGGAGCAAGAGGGAAAGAGGAAGGCAGGGTATAGAGGCAGAGGGAAAGAATGCAACCAAGAGAGAAAGAGGCAGAAGGAAAGAGCAAGAGGGAAAGGGAGTGTGTGTCAAAAGGAGCAATCAAGATTGAGAGACAGGAATAGGAAAAGTTAGCTACAGGGGAAATAATGAGCAAGAATGGAGGAGAGGCAGAAGAAAGAGCAAGCAAGACGGGAAAAGCTATCAGGACAGGGAGCAGAAGAGAGATAGAAAGGGAAAGAGATACAGACAGAAAGAGTGCAAGAGTGGAGGAAAGACAGCAACTAAGAGGGAAAGAGATAATAAGGGAAAGAGGCCAAGCAGGTGGGACAGCAAAAATGGATGCGGAAGAAAATCAGCAGGAAAGATGGTGAGTGAGAAAGTGGAACAGCAACAGGGACAGAGACTGAAGGAAAGACAGAAAGCAAGTGCAAGGGAAAGAGAAGAAGTGGTAAACAAAGGGAGCAAGTAGGAATGAGAAGCAGATAGGAGATTGTGCGAGTCAGAGCAATTAGGAGGGAAAATGAGCCAAAGAGAGAAAGTGAGGGAAGGATACTGGGCAAGACGTGAGCTGAGAAAGGGGAAAAAAAATGAAAGACAAAAACAACTCGAAAGTGAGAGAGATCAAGCAAGAGGAAAGGAGAGGCAAAGAGAGAGAGTGAGAGGAGACAAGATAGCATAAGAGTCAGTGAAAGGGAAGAAAGAAGGGAAGAGTGAAAGAGAGCAAGTAAGCGGGTGTAGAAGAGAACAAGAGGCACACAGCAGAAAGAAAGAGAGTAGCTGAGGGGGAAAGAGAAAGTGATCAAGAAGAGAGGCAGAGGGAAGCTAAGTGAATGAGAAAGAGAGAGGGACACAAAGGGAGAAGGAAAGAGACAACAGCAGGGAGAGGGAGTAAGACCGAAAGATTGTGAGAGGGAAAGAGGAAGATGGAAAGTGAGTGAAAGCAAAGAAAAACAAGAGGCAAAGACAGCAAACAATCAGGAAAGACAGAAAACAAAGGAGACAGAAGAAAGCAAGCAAAAGAGGGAAAGAAAGACAGAAAAGTAAGCAAGAGGGCAAAAGCTATAGCAAAATGGGAATGAGTGAGAGACAAGGACAGAGAGCCAGCAAGAGGGGTGGACTGTGAGAGAAGACTAAAGGGGAAGTGGGAGGGAAAAGAAGGAGCGACAGAAAGGAGAGACGGAAAGCACGTTGCCAGGGGATATTAAGAAAGAGTAAATATGAGGGAAAGAGTGAGCATGAGAGAAAGAAGGAAAGCTATGAGAAAAAGGAAAGCACACAAGAGAGGGTAAGCATCTGCAAGATCTGCAGAGAGCACACTTAAGAGAGAAAGCACACATAAGGGATAAAGACTGCGTAAGATAAAGCAAGTTGGAAAAGCAGAGACAGAGAGCCAAAGAGATGAAGAAAAAGAGAATAAAAGAGCAAGGGAAAGCGCACGTGCAGGAGAGGGAAATCATGTACAACAAGGGGACAGCATGTGACAGAGAGGGTAAACATTCATGTGAAAAAAAGGAAAGGGTATGTAAGAGAAAGGGCAAGAACATGCAAAAGAGGGGAAGAGTACATGCAAGAAACTGCATGAGAAGGAAAGTACAAGAAAGGTAAAGCATGTGAGAAATGGACAAAACACGTGTGAGAGAGGGAGATTTGAATAAGGGGGGAAGAGTGCATGGTAGAATACACACACAAGAAAGGTGGAAAGCTCATGAGATCAAAGAAGAGGGAAAAAACAAAGTAAGCAGGAGAGCAAGAAGAAAAGTTTGGAAGATTGAGAAGGAAAGAGAACAAGAGAAACTGCAAGAATAACAAAAAGCACATATGAGTGGGAAAGTGTGCTTGAATGTGGAAAACCATGCACAGGAGCAGGGGGAGGTGCAGGCAAGAGACAGAAGGGACACACAAAGAGAGGAAAAGCCCATGAGAGTGAGAGGGAAAGCATGCAAGAGAACAGGCACAAACAAGAAGAGGAGAGCGTGTCTACAAGGAGAAGAAGCATGCAAGAGGGGGAAAACATAACAGAGAGAGGGAAAGTGCGTGAGACTGACACAAGAGTGTTCATGAGAGAAGGAAAGAGTGCTGAAGGAAAAAAGGGGAAAAGCAAGACAGAGTGTGGAAGCACATCTGCACATGGGAGAGGGAAAACACAAGACAGAGGTAAAGGCCACAACAGAGAGAGAGTGCACGACAGAGAGATAAAGCAAAATTGCACACAAGGGAAAAGAGAAAGTGCAATAGGACATGCAAGAGAGAGGGGATGTGCCTGAGAAGGCATGAACACACATGCAAGTAAGTCTGGCAGAAAGAAAGAAGGCAAGTCTGTTACTGAGAGACAAAGGGAAACCACAAGATCGATGGAGGAAGCAGCAAACGAGAGTACCAGAGGGAAGGGTTGTGTGACAGAGAACATAGGCAAGACGGAAACGGAAGGTGTGCAACACCGAGAAATCATTCGAGAGAAGGGGGTGGGAGGGAGAGAGAGACAGAAAGCACATCAGGGAGAAAGGAAAGGCACAAGAGGCAGAGGAAAAGCACAAGACAGTGAGAGGCAAAAAGCACGCAAGAGAGGGAAGGGTTGTGTGAGGGGGAGAGATGGGAAATGCCCCCAAAAAAGGGAAAGCATGCAAAAGAGAAAAGCAACACACAAGAAAGAGCAAGCAAGGGAAAACATGAACGGGTGATACAAGGAAAGCATGCAATCCAGAGGGAAATCATGAGAGAGGGACAGTGTGAGCAAGGAAGAGACATGGCAGGGGCGGGGCGGGGGGGAGAGGAGGGGGGGATGCAAAGCACACAAAAGAGAGGTAAAGCTCCAGACTCCAAGAAAGACTGAAGAAGAGCAAGAGAGCAACAAGAAAAGAGTGACAGAATGAAAAGTAAACAGCAGAGAAAGTTCATGAGAGAAGGCAAGCAAGAGAGACATAAGAAAAAAGGTATGTAAGACTGGGGAAGTATGCAAGACAAAAAGCATGGGAGAGGGAAAAGTGGAAGCACGACAGTGAAAAAACATACAAGAGAGCAGAAATGTTTGAGAAATTAACATGGGGAAAAGAGCAAGAGAGAAGGAATGAGATGGTGAGAATAAAACAGCGAAACTGCAAGGGACAGTACACGAGACAGGAAAATCACACACGAGAGAGGAAAAGCACACAGTAAGAAAAAAGCGTGAGAGCAGGAAAGCCTGCAGAAGCACGAGCAAGAAAGATTGAGAGAGCAAGCGCACAAGAGAAGAAAAGGACGTGAAAGAGCAGAAGCATGTGGGAGGGGCATGCAGGAGAGAAACCATAAGTAAGAGGGAAAGCACATGTGAGATGGGGACAGGAGTGCACAAAAGAGCAGAAGAGCATGTGTGAGAGAAAGCATGACTGACAAAGGGAGAGAGGGAAGGCATACACATGACAGAAAAAGGCCATATGCTAGACAGAGAGGAAAACACGCTAGAGAGAAAGGGCAAATGTGCAAGACAGAGAAGGAAGGCATGTAAGAGATGTAAAGAACAAAAGAGGGGTAGAGAAAAAGTGGGAGAGAAACAGCATTAAGAAGCATAAGACAGTGAGTGGGAGTGAGTGGGAAAGAGTGCTGCGAGAGAAAGAGGAAGAGTGCACAAGACAGAAAACAAAAGAAAAACTGCATGCAAGTAAAATAAGCCCCGGGACTCAAGAAAAAGACAAAGATAGAAAAGCGAGAGCATGACGGAACAAGCAAGAGAGTATTAGGGAAAGCATAACATGGAATGAAAAAGCATGCAAAGAGGGAAAGCGCACATAAGAATGCTTGAGAGCTAAAGTGTGAGAGAGAGCGTGTACTGGGTCTGCCTGGGATGGAGTTAATTTTCTTCATAGCAGCTTGTATGGTGCTGTGTTTTGGATTTGTGATGAGAACAGTGTTGATAACACATCAATGTTTTAGTTATTGCTGAACATTGCATATCATTAAGGCCATCTCAGTTTCTCATGCTGCTTCCCCAGTAAGTAGGCTGGAAGTGCACAAGAAGCTGGTAACGGACACAGCTGGGACAGCCGACCCCAACTGACCAACAGGATACCCCATACGTTGTGCACAGCAGTAACAGCTGGGGGAAAACAGGAGGAAGGGGGGATCTTGGTGGTTACAGTGTGTCTTCCCAAGTAACCGCTATGCATGCTAAGGCCCTGCTTTCCAGGAAGGTGGCTAAACACCTGCCTGCTGATGGGAAGCAGTGAATAAATTCCTTATTTCACTTTGCTTGCACACACAGAGCTTTGCTTCACTTACTAACTTGTCTCTATCTCAATTCACACGTTTTCTCACATTTGCCATTTTGATTCTCTCCCCCATCCCACTGGCAGGGGAGCAAGAAAATGGCTGTGTGGTGCTTACCTGCAGACTGGGGTTAGCCCACAACAAAGGGAAAGTGCATGAAAGAGGGAAAGCCTACACACAACAGAGAGGAAAAGGATGAGAGAGACTAAAACATGCAAGGGAGAGAAAGTACAAGCAAGTAAGAAGGAAAGCATGCAACATACGGAAACAGCATGCACAAGAGAGAAGAAACAAGCACTGGTGAGACAGCATGTGAGAAAGGGAAAGAATGCAAGAAAAAGCATGAGAAAGTGTGACAGAGAGGGAGTGGGGATTGTACAAGACACAAAAAGCCCAGGACAGCAAGAAACAACATGCAAGAGAGAAGGAAAGCCCTCACATGCAAGCAAGAGGGAAAGAGCATGACAGAAAGAGGAAAAGCAGAGAGAGCACATACCCAAGATAATGGGAAAGAGTACAGAAGAGAGGGAAACTACACAGAATCTATAAGGAAAGCAGACACATGAGAGAGAGGTAAAGACAGAGCACGCATGAGAGAGAGGGAAAGCATGCAAGACAGAAAGTGTGCGCATGAGGCAAAAATGAGACACAGGGAAAGCCTGAAACAGAGGAATTGTGCAAGACAGGAGGGAAAAGTGGGAGTGTTACCAAAAGAAAGTGCAAGGCAGGCAAAGCACAAGAAAAAGAGAGGAAAGCATGCGTAAGATATGCAAGGGAACTATGCACATTTTCCCCCTGTAAGAAGTTCAGGGGAAAGTGTAGACAGGGCAGGAAAACAGGCAAGGGAGAAAGGGAAAGCATGATGAAACACAGAGAAAGTGCTTGTGTTAAAGTATATGACAGAGAAAGGGTAAATGTGTCTAAAAGAAAGCAAGGAAGAAAGACAGGAAAAGTGCATCCATGAGGGAGGGATGGTGAAAGAGAGATGTTTACCAGGGAGGAAGGGAAAGTACACACAATAAAGGAACAGTGCATGGCAGAGGATTAATGCAGAAGAGGAAGAGGGGAAGACAAATCAAGAAAGAATTTGAAAGTGTGAAGAACATCCAAGAGAGAGAGGATCAGATGCATGGGACAGAGGTAAAGCACGTAAGAGAAGGAAGAAAGCGGAAGCATGCAAGAGGGTGTGAAAGTGCGCAAGAGAGACAAGTTCAACCAAGAAGGGAAGCACTGAAAGGAAAAGCAGGCACAAGAGGGGAACATACATTAAAAGAGAGAGCTCAAGTCAGGATTAAAGTTAGAAGCATTCACAGCAGACACAAGGAAAGCTTGAGCAAACAAGAAGGAAAGCGCATATAAGAAGGTGAAAGGGTGTATGAGAGAGAGGGGGAACGCACATGCTAGAGCAGGAAACTGAGAGAAAGCGCATGAGGAAAAGATGAAAAGCATGAGAGAAAGAGAGGGAAAGCATGCCAGAGACAAAAAGGGAACGCAAATGAGGGGGAAAGTGCGCATATGAGAAAGTAAGAGAGAGAAAGAGAGGGGGCATTCACAGAAGAGGAGAAAGGTATAACCAAAAGAGCAAGGGAAAGGTGCCAGAGAGGGGAAAAGTATGCTAAAAAAGATGGAAGATATGGGAGATGGAATGTATGGAAAAAAGAAGAAAAAATGTATAGAAAAAAAGAAGAGACGTTCATTAGAGATGGAATGCACACGTGAAAGAAGGAAAGTGTGTGACAGAACAGGAAAGTGCACAAGAGAGAGGGGAAAGCATGCCAGACGGCGCAAGGGAGGGAGGAAAGGGGCTGCAGGAGGGAGGGAAAGTATGCCTGAGAAAGTGTAAGTACAACCAAGAAAGACAGAGGGAAAGCACAACCAATAGAGGGAAAGTGCAAGAGTGAGAGGGGGAAGCGTCCAAGAGAGGAAAAGCACATGCAAAAGAAAGGAAACACAACAGAGAGAGAAGGTAAGCACGTATGTGAGAGGGAAAACTTGAGAGAGGAGGAAAAAACAATAGAGTGTGAGGGAAACAGAGAGGGAAAGCGTATTCACACACAAGAGAGAAAAGTGTGCAAGAAAGACCAAGGAAAACTGCAATAGGCTAAAGGAAACTTACATGTAACAGTAAAAGCATGCATGAGAGGGAAAGCATGCTGGAAATAATAGAGCATGCATGAAAAGGAAAGTATGAGAGAAGGAGAGGGAGGGAAAGTGTGAAAGAGGGACAGAAAGCATGAGCAAGACAGGAGAACAGAGTAAGTGAAAGAGCAAGTGAAAGGGGGAGGAAAAGAGAGACTCTGCATGGGGGAGGAAAAGTACAAGCAAGAGAGACTGGGAGATGGTTCAACAGAAACTACATGTGGTAAAGGGAAAGCAGTAAAGGCAATGAAGTACAGAAGAGAATTAAAATGTGAGAGAACCCACAAGAAGAGGAAAAAATGAGAGAGGGAAAGTGGTGCAGCAGAGATAGGGAAGAGCATATGCAAAAGAGTAGAAGACAAGGAAAGCATGCTAGAAAGGGAAGCCGTGTGAGGAAAGCATGAGAAAGCATGAAAAAAAGTGAGAGAAGGGAGTGTGTGAGATATAAAAGGGGAAGCAAGAACAAGAGAGGGAAAGCACAAGCAAGAACAAGAGGAAAAGTGCACGAGGTGGGGGGGGAGAGACAAAAAGTGCACAATGAGAGAGGTAATGTGAGAGAGAGAGGGGAAAAAGCAGACGCACAAGAGAGAAGGGGTTCATATGTGAGGAATGGAGGGAGAAGCAAACCATACAAGTGAGTGAGAGGGAAA
>VZSC01000374.1:66841-111578 GCA_013398225.1 Steatornis caripensis
GGGGCGGGGGGGAGAGGAGGGGGGGATGCAAAGCACACAAAAGAGAGGTAAAGCTCCAGACTCCAAGAAAGACTGAAGAAGAGCAAGAGAGCAACAAGAAAAGAGTGACAGAATGAAAAGTAAACAGCAGAGAAAGTTCATGAGAGAAGGCAAGCAAGAGAGACATAAGAAAAAAGGTATGTAAGACTGGGGAAGTATGCAAGACAAAAAGCATGGGAGAGGGAAAAGTGGAAGCACGACAGTGAAAAAACATACAAGAGAGCAGAAATGTTTGAGAAATTAACATGGGGAAAAGAGCAAGAGAGAAGGAATGAGATGGTGAGAATAAAACAGCGAAACTGCAAGGGACAGTACACGAGACAGGAAAATCACACACGAGAGAGGAAAAGCACACAGTAAGAAAAAAGCGTGAGAGCAGGAAAGCCTGCAGAAGCACGAGCAAGAAAGATTGAGAGAGCAAGCGCACAAGAGAAGAAAAGGACGTGAAAGAGCAGAAGCATGTGGGAGGGGCATGCAGGAGAGAAACCATAAGTAAGAGGGAAAGCACATGTGAGATGGGGACAGGAGTGCACAAAAGAGCAGAAGAGCATGTGTGAGAGAAAGCATGACTGACAAAGGGAGAGAGGGAAGGCATACACATGACAGAAAAAGGCCATATGCTAGACAGAGAGGAAAACACGCTAGAGAGAAAGGGCAAATGTGCAAGACAGAGAAGGAAGGCATGTAAGAGATGTAAAGAACAAAAGAGGGGTAGAGAAAAAGTGGGAGAGAAACAGCATTAAGAAGCATAAGACAGTGAGTGGGAGTGAGTGGGAAAGAGTGCTGCGAGAGAAAGAGGAAGAGTGCACAAGACAGAAAACAAAAGAAAAACTGCATGCAAGTAAAATAAGCCCCGGGACTCAAGAAAAAGACAAAGATAGAAAAGCGAGAGCATGACGGAACAAGCAAGAGAGTATTAGGGAAAGCATAACATGGAATGAAAAAGCATGCAAAGAGGGAAAGCGCACATAAGAATGCTTGAGAGCTAAAGTGTGAGAGAGAGCGTGTACTGGGTCTGCCTGGGATGGAGTTAATTTTCTTCATAGCAGCTTGTATGGTGCTGTGTTTTGGATTTGTGATGAGAACAGTGTTGATAACACATCAATGTTTTAGTTATTGCTGAACATTGCATATCATTAAGGCCATCTCAGTTTCTCATGCTGCTTCCCCAGTAAGTAGGCTGGAAGTGCACAAGAAGCTGGTAACGGACACAGCTGGGACAGCCGACCCCAACTGACCAACAGGATACCCCATACGTTGTGCACAGCAGTAACAGCTGGGGGAAAACAGGAGGAAGGGGGGATCTTGGTGGTTAGTGTGTCTTCCCAAGTAACCGCTATGCATGCTAAGGCCCTGCTTTCCAGGAAGGTGGCTAAACACCTGCCTGCTGATGGGAAGCAGTGAATAAATTCCTTATTTCACTTTGCTTGCACACACAGAGCTTTGCTTCACTTACTAACTTGTCTCTATCTCAATTCACACGTTTTCTCACATTTGCCATTTTGATTCTCTCCCCCATCCCACTGGCAGGGGAGCAAGAAAATGGCTGTGTGGTGCTTACCTGCAGACTGGGGTTAGCCCACAACAAAGGGAAAGTGCATGAAAGAGGGAAAGCCTACACACAACAGAGAGGAAAAGGATGAGAGAGACTAAAACATGCAAGGGAGAGAAAGTACAAGCAAGTAAGAAGGAAAGCATGCAACATACGGAAACAGCATGCACAAGAGAGAAGAAACAAGCACTGGTGAGACAGCATGTGAGAAAGGGAAAGAATGCAAGAAAAAGCATGAGAAAGTGTGACAGAGAGGGAGTGGGGATTGTACAAGACACAAAAAGCCCAGGACAGCAAGAAACAACATGCAAGAGAGAAGGAAAGCCCTCACATGCAAGCAAGAGGGAAAGAGCATGACAGAAAGAGGAAAAGCAGAGAGAGCACATACCCAAGATAATGGGAAAGAGTACAGAAGAGAGGGAAACTACACAGAATCTATAAGGAAAGCAGACACATGAGAGAGAGGTAAAGACAGAGCACGCATGAGAGAGAGGGAAAGCATGCAAGACAGAAAGTGTGCGCATGAGGCAAAAATGAGACACAGGGAAAGCCTGAAACAGAGGAATTGTGCAAGACAGGAGGGAAAAGTGGGAGTGTTACCAAAAGAAAGTGCAAGGCAGGCAAAGCACAAGAAAAAGAGAGGAAAGCATGCGTAAGATATGCAAGGGAACTATGCACATTTTCCCCCTGTAAGAAGTTCAGGGGAAAGTGTAGACAGGGCAGGAAAACAGGCAAGGGAGAAAGGGAAAGCATGATGAAACACAGAGAAAGTGCTTGTGTTAAAGTATATGACAGAGAAAGGGTAAATGTGTCTAAAAGAAAGCAAGGAAGAAAGACAGGAAAAGTGCATCCATGAGGGAGGGATGGTGAAAGAGAGATGTTTACCAGGGAGGAAGGGAAAGTACACACAATAAAGGAACAGTGCATGGCAGAGGATTAATGCAGAAGAGGAAGAGGGGAAGACAAATCAAGAAAGAATTTGAAAGTGTGAAGAACATCCAAGAGAGAGAGGATCAGATGCATGGGACAGAGGTAAAGCACGTAAGAGAAGGAAGAAAGCGGAAGCATGCAAGAGGGTGTGAAAGTGCGCAAGAGAGACAAGTTCAACCAAGAAGGGAAGCACTGAAAGGAAAAGCAGGCACAAGAGGGGAACATACATTAAAAGAGAGAGCTCAAGTCAGGATTAAAGTTAGAAGCATTCACAGCAGACACAAGGAAAGCTTGAGCAAACAAGAAGGAAAGCGCATATAAGAAGGTGAAAGGGTGTATGAGAGAGAGGGGGAACGCACATGCTAGAGCAGGAAACTGAGAGAAAGCGCATGAGGAAAAGATGAAAAGCATGAGAGAAAGAGAGGGAAAGCATGCCAGAGACAAAAAGGGAACGCAAATGAGGGGGAAAGTGCGCATATGAGAAAGTAAGAGAGAGAAAGAGAGGGGGCATTCACAGAAGAGGAGAAAGGTATAACCAAAAGAGCAAGGGAAAGGTGCCAGAGAGGGGAAAAGTATGCTAAAAAAGATGGAAGATATGGGAGATGGAATGTATGGAAAAAAGAAGAAAAAATGTATGGAAAAAAAGAAGAGACGTTCATTAGAGATGGAATGCACATGTGAAAGAAGGAAAGTGTGTGACAGAACAGGAAAGTGCACAAGAGAGAGGGGAAAGCATGCCAGACGGCGCAAGGGAGGGAGGAAAGGGGCTGCAGGAGGGAGGGAAAGTATGCCTGAGAAAGTGTAAGTACAACCAAGAAAGACAGAGGGAAAGCACAACCAATAGAGGGAAAGTGCAAGAGTGAGAGGGGGAAGCGTCCAAGAGAGGAAAAGCACATGCAAAAGAAGGGAAACACAACAGAGAGAGAAGGTAAGCACGTATGTGAGAGGGAAAACTTGAGAGAGGAGGAAAAAACAATAGAGTGTGAGGGAAACAGAGAGGGAAAGCGTATTCACACACAAGAGAGAAAAGTGTGCAAGAAAGACCAAGGAAAACTGCAATAGGCTAAAGGAGACTTACATGTAACAGTAAAAGCATGCATGAGAGGGAAAGCATGCTGGAAATAATAGAGCATGCATGAAAAGGAAAGTATGAGAGAAGGAGAGGGAGGGAAAGTGTGAAAGAGGGACAGAAAGCATGAGCAAGACAGGAGAACAGAGTAAGTGAAAGAGCAAGTGAAAGGGGGAGGAAAAGAGAGACTCTGCATGGGGGAGGAAAAGTACAAGCAAGAGAGACTGGGAGATGGTTCAACAGAAACTACATGTGGTAAAGGGAAAGCAGTAAAGGCAATGAAGTACAGAAGAGAATTAAAATGTGAGAGAACCCACAAGAAGAGGAAAAAATGAGAGAGGGAAAGTGGTGCAGCAGAGATAGGGAAGAGCATATGCAAAAGAGTAGAAGACAAGGAAAGCATGCTAGAAAGGGAAGCCGTGTGAGGAAAGCATGAGAAAGCATGAAAAAAAGTGAGAGAAGGGAGTGTGTGAGATATAAAAGGGGAAGCAAGAACAAGAGAGGGAAAGCACAAGCAAGAACAAGAGGAAAAGTGCACGAGGTGGGGGGGGAGAGACAAAAAGTGCACAATGAGAGAGGTAATGTGAGAGAGAGAGGGGAAAAAGCAGACGCACAAGAGAGAAGGGGTTCATATGTGAGGAATGGAGGGAGAAGCAAACCATACAAGTGAGTGAGAGGGAAAACACATGCAATAGAGGTAGTGTACAAAGGAGAAGCCGCACATGGAAGACAGGGAAAGCACAAAGATGCAAGAGAGAAGGAAAGCACACATACAGGAGTAGGAAAGCACACCCGTGGAGAGGGAAAGCACAAGAGAACGAAAGCACTGAAGAGAAGGCAGAAGGAAGGAAAAGTGCATGAGACAGGATGCACAAATGAGACGGACAGCATATGAGAGTGAAAGCACACAAGGCAGGGCCAATGTGACAGAAAGGCTGCAGAAGCGAGAGTGAAAGCATGAGAGAGCAAGTGTGCGACAGAGCTCTAGCATGCCAGGTTGCACGTAACAGCATGTGCAAGAGAAGGAGAGCATGAGATGGAGAAACTAAGACAGAAAGGATATAACAGGGTGAATATGAGTGAAAAGGCTTGCAAGACAGAGAGGGAAAGCTTATTCAAGGGAGGCAAAAATTGTGCAAGTAAAGACCATGCAGTAGAGGCAACAAGCATGCCAGAGAGCATGTGCAAGACAGGGAGGGTGCTTGTGGGAGAGGTAAAGTGTACAAGAAAGGAAAATACACATGGTAGGGAATGTGAGAGCGGCAAAGAAAGGGAGAGTGACAGATGAGAGAGGAAAAGTGTAAATGTGTGGAAATTATGAGAAAGGGGGGAGGGATAGTAACTAGAAGAAATGTAAGGGCAGTGAGAGACATAAAGGGATGTAGGCATGATGAGACAGAGAGAGGGGTGGGGAGGAAGACAGAGAGAATGAAGGGAACAGTGAGACAGAGAGAGAGCAGTAGGGCCAGTGAGAGGGAAAGAGGGGAAGGTACATCATGGGGAGAGACCGAGCGACAGCAGCGATGGGGGGAGTAAAAGACTGAGAAGGAACAGTGGGAGGGAAAGAGTGAGAGGGCTAGACAGCAAGAGTGGGGAGGGATGGAAAGGCTGGGGGGGTGTACACTGAGAGGGAGAGAGGAAAAGAGGAAAGGAGACAGAAGGGACAGTGCTCAAGAGGAAGGAACAGCAAGGGCTGGGAGAGAGACAAAGGGACAGGGAGCAGGCAACAGTGAGAAGGATGGAGGGGGGGCAGCAAGAGAGACGGGTGAACAGCTAGAAGGACAGAAGGACAGTAGGAGGGGGAAGGGCAGTGAATGCAATTGATGTGGACAGCAAGTGAGACAGAGGGACAGGGAGACATGGAGGGGAGAAGATGGGGATGGGGGCAGAGAAATGGGGATAGCAAGGGGGCGCAGTGGATAGCAGGGCAGCCAAAGAGAAAGGGAAGGTCAGAACAGGGATGTGAGGAAGGGACTGATGGGGGGAGCCAGAGGGCCAGCCAGGGTGGGTGCGGAGGGACAGCCAGAGGGACAGGGAGAGAGGGACAAGGGGGAAGAGGGGGGTGCCAGTGAGAGGGACCAGTGAGGGGTGGAGGAACTGCAAGAGGGGGGAGGCAGGAGACAGAGAGATGGGGAGTGGGACAGCATTTGAGTGACAGAAACCGTATGACAGCAAGCGCAAAGGTGTGTGAGAAAGAGAGGGAAAGGCTGTCTGTGAGGTGGGAAGTGGGGGGCGGCAGCAGGGTGAAGCAAGAGGGAAAGCAAGGCAGAGGGAGTGTTGAGGAGAGAGGAGATGGAGGGGTGCTTGAGAGGGAAAGTGAGGGGGCAAGCGAGACAAAATGAGGGACTGAAAGACAGAGAGGGATGGAGGGGGACAGAGAGGGCAAGCAAGAAAGACATGATGAGTGATAGAAAGACACAGAGAAAGCACAGGTGAGAGACTGAAAGAATGTGCAAGAGGTAAAGTGCAAGCGAGATGGAAAAGCATGCAAGAGGGCGGGGGGGGAACTGCAAGAGAGCAATGCAAGAGAGAAAGAGAGAGGAAAAGACATGAGGAAGATGGGGGAAGAGATCTGGAAAGCATGTGAGAGAGTGAGGAAAGTGCATTTGATGGTGGGGGAAGCACCTTCTCAGACGCAGGGGGAAGTGAGGGGAGAGGTGGGCAGTGGGGCTGAGGCAGGTAAGAGATGGCAGAGTCAGAGAGAGGACGGGGTGGGGGTGGGTATGAGAGAGAGACAAGAAGGAGAGAGAAGAGAGAGGGAAAGAGGCTGTGAGGGAGGAACAGCGAGGGAGGAGAGACGAATTGCTGGGGAGAGAGAACACTGCTGAGCAGAGGATGGAGATGTGAGAGGACTGAAAGTGGCAGAGCAGGAACAGGGCAGAAGGGGTAGTGAGCAAGGCGCTCAAAGCATGTGCAGGAGGAAAAATGCAANGAGAACACTGCCGAGCAGAGGATGGAGATGTGAGAGGACTGAAAGTGGCAGAGCAGGAACAGGGCAGAAGGGGTAGTGAGCAAGGCGCTCAAAGCATGTGCAGGAGGAAAAATGCAAGCAAGAGAGAAAAAGGGTGTGAGAGATGGAAGAGCATGCAAGAAGGGGAAAGAAATCAAAAGAGGAAAGCACGAGAGAATGAGAGGGAAAAGCATGAGAACGACATCAGTGAGAAGTGTGTAAGAGAACGGGAAAGCATGCAAGACAGCTGGAAAGCAAAGAGGGGTGGAATGCTCAGAGACAGGCAGAGGCGGGGGAGGATGGAGAGGGTGTGGTGAGAAAGCTCATTAGACAGACAAAAAGCACATTTGGGTAGGCCCGGAGGGGGCTTGAGATGGTGAAGAGAAAGAGGAAACGTGGGGTTGTGAGAGAGAGAGATGGGAAGAGTGAGAAAAGTAAGTGCCAGGGAAGGCGTATGCAAGGGAGGCAAGGCGTGTGACAGAGAGAGATGGAGTATGCAAGGGAGAGAGGGAAAGGGGACAGCAGAGAGAGACAAAGCATGTGACTGAGGAGGAGAGTGTGTGAGAAAGGGAAACCAACAGAGAACCTGTGTCAGAGAGAGGGAATGTGAGGGTTAGAGAGGGAGTGCAATGGAGAGGGATGGAAGAGGGAAAGCAAGAGGGAGAGGAGGGGAAACTCAGTAGAGATAAGACAAGATGGGAATAAGGGGGGAGAGAAAGCAGGAGGGGAACAGGAAGAGAGAGGGAAAACAAGGAAAAGCAAGAGGGGAAATAATGAGAGACTGAAAGGGACAGCATGAAAGACAGGCAGAAAGATAACACAAAAAACTGACAGTGGGAGTGAGAGAGAAAGTGTAAGCATAAGAGGAAAATTGTGTGCCTGGGAGAACATGCGAGAGAGTGGGACAGCAGAACAGCAAAGTGACTTAGAGAGAGGGGTATGTGCAAGAGAAAGAAGACACACACAAGAGAGTGAAGGCACACGAGAGATATGGAAAGCAAGAGAGAAGGGCAAAGTGCATCCAGGAGAGAGGGAATGCACATTCAAGACAGAGGGCACAAACATCCAAGATTATGGGAAAGCGCATGTGACGGAGAAGGAAACATACAGCGAGAGAGGGAAAGCCAAAGAAAGTGCAAGGGATAGCAAGTGGGAGGGACAGAGAGGAAAAGAGGAGATAGCAAGCTAGAGGGGGAAGCATTAGTGAGAAACTGAAAGTGTAAGAGAGAGAGAAAGAGCATGCAAGAAAGAGGAAAAGTGTGAGAAAGGTGGGAAAGCATGCGAGAGAAGTTTAGCAAGAGAGGAAGAGACAACATGAGAGAAAAAGGGAAACAGTAAAGCACAAGAGAAAGAAAAAGCATGCAAGGGAAGCAAAGCATATGAGAGAGAGAGCAAACCGCATGTCCAAGAGGAAAAGCACGTGACAAAGAGGCAAACTGCATGACAGCAAGAGGGAAGATGTGAGAGAGGGAAAGCGCACGAGGTGGAGATGATGGACATGCATGAGAAAGAGTGATGGAGGGAAGCATGAGAGAGGCAAACCAAGTAACACATAGGTGAAGACCACAACAGAGAGAGGCATGGTAGGTGACAGAGAGGCAGATCGTGTGACACAGTGAGAAAGCGTGTGAGGGAGAGGGGGCAAGTGACAGAGGTGAGTCGAGTAGGAGGTGAAGGAAGAGAGAGGGAAGGGGGAACTTAGGACAAGAAAGAGAGAACAAGATGAGAGAGCGAAAGCAAGATGAGAGGCAGCAAGAAAGAGGGATAGCAACAGAGACAGCAGGAAAGAGAGGGAGGAATGACACTAGTAGAAGATAGAAAGCATTAGCGAGAGTGCAAACAAAGGGAAATTGTGTGAGAGAGAAAGCATGCAAGAGAGGGAGAAAGACAGCAAAAGGAGAGGTAAGAAGACACATGTTGAAACAGAGAGGGCGGAGTGCAAGAGAATGAAAACAGCAAGGCAAAAAAGCACACACGACATAAGGAAAGCATGAGAGAGGCAAAATTAATGTGAAGGGGAAAGCACACGAGAGAGAGAGAATGCATGCAAGAGGGAGGCTCTTGAGACAGATTACGGTGCACCAGACAGAGGCAGAGGGCACGGCAGAGGCAAAGTAGGTGACAGAGACAGAGGCAAGACTCTGCGACAGAGAGGCAAAGCAGGTGAAAGACGTAAACCTAAACCACATGAGACATGGCAGTTGGAAATGGTGTGAGGTAGAGAAGGAAAGAAATATGGAGGAAATGTGTGTCTGAGAGAGACAGGGAGGAAAAGTGTGAGAGCAAAAAGTAGGAGAGGTGGAAAAGAGGGAAAGAGGCAAAGCAACAGAAAGGCAAATCAAGACAGGGATAGAAAGAGGTACAAGGAGGAAAAGAATAAATAAATGTGTAAGCAAGAGGAAAAGTGCAATCAGAGAGAATTGTGTGAGACAGGCAGGAAGCACATGAGAGAGAGAGAATGCAAGATAAAGAAGTTGAAAGCAATAGACACAGAGAGAGAAGCACCTGAGAGAGAATAAACACGCAAGACAGCAAAAGCACGGGAGGCACGGCAAACAAGAGATAGAGGCAAAGCGCATGTAAGAGGGAAAGCACTAGAAAAAGGAGGTAAAGCGTGCTTGAGAAAGGAGTAACACGTAACAAAAATGCCAATGCAGGGGAGAGAGAGATGCAAATAGAATGACAGACACATGAAGTGTGCAAGAGAGAGAGGGAACATAAAGGGATCAGGGAAGCGAGAGAAGTGGAGTGGGGAGAGGGGAGAAAGGGAGAGAGATGCAGAGAGCTAGAAAGAGAGAAGGAAACAGAGAGGGTGGCAAGAGATACAGACACATAGCATGAGAGAGAGAAGAAAAGCACAAGCAAGAGACTGAAAGCACGAGCAAGAAGGAAATCACATCAGAGAGGGGGAAAGTACACCAGAGAGTGTAACAGCATGTGAGAGAGGCAAAGCAAATCCACAAGAGCAGGTAAGCATCTGAAACACGCAAGAGAGGCAAAGTGCATGCAAGAGATGAAGCATGTCAGATGGGGTGACCAAGACAGGCAGAAAGCTTGAGAGAGAAATCCAGGGGGAGGGTGGAGAGCAAGCACATCAGAAAGGGGGAAAACATGCCTGAGGCAATGGGAAAGCAAGAGAGAGAAAGAGAAGCAAGGGAACAAGAGAAGGATACCGAGAGAGAAGTAGGGATAGGAACCAACAGAAAGGGAAATAGCAAGTGACAGAAGCAGGGAAAGCATGAGCAAGAGACTGCAAGCATGAGCAGGAGTGAAAGCACATACAAGACAGTAGAAAAATGTGTCAGATACCGAAAAGCACAAAAGGGAGGAGAAAGCATGAAGCTAGAAAGTGATAGTGATGACAAGGACGGGCAAGAGAAAGTAAAAGCACATGAGAGGGGCAGAGCACGTGAGAGGAACTGTCAGAGAGGCAAAAAAAAACAAAAGGGAAAGCACATGACAGAGGGAAAGTGAAAGAAGAAAATGTCTGAAAAAGAGCAAAAGCAAGGAGGGTGAAGACAGACACAGAGAGGGGAGGTGGGAGGGTGGAAGGAGAGGCAGAGTGAGGGGAAAGACACGGGCAAAAGGAAAGAGGAACAAGACTGAGAGGGAAAGTGAGAGGAAGAAGGGAATTGAGAAAGGATAGCCAGACAAAGGGATAGCACAAAACAGGGAGGAAAAGCACAAGAGACAAAGGGAAAAGCACAAGAGACAAAATGTGACTTGAGTACAAGCAGGAGAGAAAGAGATTGTACAATAGAGAGAAAGCATGCTGAGGGTGGCGGGGGGAGAAAGGAGGCAAGGGGAAGAGAAAGAAGAAATGTACAAGGCTGTGAAACTACAGAGACATGCAAAGTGCACGTGAGAGTGAAGGGGCACCTGAGAGAGGGAAGGCCAAGAGAGAAGAAAGCAGGTGACAGAAACTATGCAAGAGAGAGGAAAAAATACACAGAGGAAAAGTGTGTCTCAGAGAGAGTGGGCAAGAAAGGGGGAAAGTGAGAAGGAGAGGTGAAAACAAAAGGGATAGAGAGGGGAAACAGAAGAAAAGTAAATCAAGGGGGAAAGAGAGAGACAGGTAGGGAGGGGGAGAGAAAGAGTGAAGGAAGGAAGCAAGAGAAAGGGATGGATAGCAAGGGCTAGCACGAGAAAGGGAGGAAAATCACAAGTGACAGCAAGCATAAGCAAAAGGAAAACTGCAAGCAGGAGAGCTGAATCAGGGAGAAAACATCCAAGATAAGGAAAGAGAATGGGAAAGCAAGACAGAGAAGCGGAAGGCAAAAGAATGAGAGATGGAAACACAAGAGTCAAAGCACGCAAGAGACAAAAGGAAAGCATGAGAGAGTCAAAACATGCATGAGAAAGCAAAAATGCACCAGAGAGAAGTAGGGATAGTAGGGGGTGAACTGTACAATAGAGAGAGGGATAATGAGGCAGAGAGAGAAGAAAGCAGAAGAGAGCATAAATTAGGGAAAGTGCATGCAGGAAAGGAAATGGTTCAGAGATGAAAAAGCATGCAAGGGATGGGGAAAACAAAAGACAGAATGGCAAAACAAAAGCGGGAGAGGGAAAGTGAGGCAGAACAAGTGAAGAAACTGCAAAAGATGGGAAAAATGAGGGGAGGGGAGAGTGTGTCCAAGAGAGAAGACAAGCAAGGGGTAGCGGGGCAAGAGAAGGAAAGTGCATTGGAGAGAGAGGAGGAAAAAACACCCTTAGAGAGGCAAATCACATGACAGAGAGGCAAACCATGTGCAAGGTAAAGCAATACAAAGGAAAAGTCTGTCAGAAAGAGGTACAGCATGAGACAGAGAAGGACAGCACAAGAAAGGGGAAGGAAAAGCACAAGTGAGCAAGCTGGAAAATGTGTGTGGAAAAGAGGAGAGAAAGCATGCAAGACAGGGAGAAAGGGAGAGACCATGAGGAGAATAAACACGCTAGAGGGTGTGCTAATGAATGTGCATGCACAAGGGAGACAAGGAAAGCAAGAGGGAGAAGAAAAACAGGTGCAACAGGGAAAGCTTACCAGAGAGTGGGACAGCATGTCCAAGAGAAAGACAAAGCCCATCAAAAAGAGAGGAAAAACATGTCTGAGACAAGTTGAAAGCTCAGGGGAGGAAAAGAAAGAGAAGGAGGAAGTGAGCAATCCAGAGTGAAATAGTGAACAATAGATGAGAGCACAAGCAAGAAACCGTAAACGTGAGAGGGAAAGTGCACACAAGAAAGAGGAAAACTGTCAAGAGGTGGAAGAGCATGTGAGAGATAGGCAAAGACAGTCCAAGAGAGAGGGAAAAGGGGACGGGGTTAGTGGGGAAAGGCATGTGAAAACAGAGAATCAGGCAAAACAAGGTGAGTGGGAAGGGAACAGGACAGAAGGAGGGGAGAGAGGGGAAGGGGGGAAGGGAACAAGAGGGAAAGCAAGAGAAAAGGGAAACAGCAAGAGAGAAACAGCAATGGATAGCGAGGAATAGCACAAGAGAGAGGGAAGAAAAGCACCAGCAAAAGACAGCACAAGTGGCAGACTGCAAGCAAAATAGGAAAACTGCAAATATGAGAACACGTTAAACAAACAGAGAAAACATATCTGAGAGACAAGGAAAGCACATCTGAGAAAGACGGAAAACCTGGAGGGGATGAGGGGGGAGGAGGACAGAGAGAGAAATTCATAGGGAAAGTGTGAGCAAAAGAAAGAGAACGCAATAGGGAGACAGAGGCGAGGAGGAAAGGTGGGGAACAGGGAAGAAATAGAACACAGAAAAGATAATTGCAAGAGTGCAAATGCACTCAAGAACATGAGAGATAGGGAAACCAAAAGGCAAAGCATGTGTGAGAGGCAAAGTACACTAGAGAGAGACAAAGTGTGTTTAAGGTTGTGAGAGAGGGGAACAGCCTGTGACAGAGAAAGCCAGTCAGAATGAGAGGGGAGTGCATCTGCAAAGGGGAGACGGTTTCTGTGAGAGAGGGAGAACGTGACTGAGCGAAAGGGAAAGGCTGAGGGGACAGAGAGAACCAAGACAGCGAGAAAGCACATTGCAAAGAGAGAAACCACATCTGAGGGAGAGACAAATGGAAGGACGGAGGCAGGGGGTACAGAGAAAGCCCAAGACAGGCAGAGACAAAGAGGCAGAAGCAAAACAGAGAGAAGGAATGTAAGCGTGAGATTGGGGGGCTAATTTGTGAGGGAAAAAGACAGCACATTTGAGACAAAGGGAAAACCTGAAACAGATGGATAGCAAAGGGGAGAGAGAGACAGATACCAAGAGCTAGAAAGTGGGATAGGGAGTAACACAGACATAGCAAACAATGGAGGAAAGCATAAGCAAGGGACTGAAAGCATGAGCTAGAGGGGAAAGTGCATGCAAGAATGTGTCAGAGATGGAAAAGCACATGAGGGATGGAGAAAGCAAGAGAGGCAAAGCAAGGGAGAATGAAAAAGGCAAGCACAAGAGGAAAAAATCATTTGCAAAGCGAAGTGCTTGAGGGAGAGAGGCGAAACGCATCTGGAAGAGAAGGAAAACTGAGGGGCAGGGACACAAATGAGAGAGGAAAAATCCATCTGAGGGTGAGGGAAAGATGGGAGACAGGCCAAAAGAGACCGAGAAAGCAAAAGAGATGACAGAGCGAGCTGGAGACACACATAGATAAGGGAGGGGGGAGGGCGGCAGAAAGAGATGGAGGGTGATATGCAAAGTGCAGGAGGGGGAGGAATGATTGGGGAGTGTGAGTGAGAGGGACGAATAGTGAGCAAGAGAGAGACATGCAGAGCAAGACAGAGAGCGGGATGGCAAGCAAGACAGAGGGGGATAGTGAGAGACTGAAAGCTTGAGTGAGACAAAGTACAAATAAGAGAGAAAAACTGAGAGATAAAAATACATGAGAGGGCAGGAAAGAATGTTAAGACAGGAAAGCAAGAGAGACTGATAGAGCAAAGTGCCTAAATTGACACAACAGCAGCAAAGCACCTAAGACAAAACAGCAAAGTACACATGAGAGAGGGTGAGAGAGGGGCAAAGCATTCACATGAGAGGCAAAACTTCCATGTGTGAAGGATAAAGCACGAGCACAAGAGACTGAGGAAAGAGAGAGAAAGCGTATGTGCATGCGAGAAAGAGAGAAAGACAAAGTGCTTGTGTGGGAAAGAGGCAAAGCATGAATGAGGGAGAAACACAGCACATATAGATAAAGCACATGAGAGGCAAAGCACGCAAGAGAGAAGCAATGTGCATGCAAGAAAGACAACATGCATGAGGGACAGAAATGCATGCTAGGGGGGAAGTGTGCAAGAGGGTGAAAGTGCATGCAAGAACGGGAAGCATGCGAGTAGAGGCAAGTGCACATAAGAGGGAAAGCACGGGCAAGGGGCAAATTGACAGAATGAGATAGGTATGTAAGGAAGAATCAAAAAGCACATGAAAGAGTCACAGCACATAAGACAGGTGAAATGCAGGAGAAGCAAAATATGCAGGAGAAATAAAGCATCAGAGGGCAGGGAAAGCGTAAGAGGGGGAACACGCATGCAAGAGGCAGAGCATGTAGAATCATTTAGGTTGGGAAAGACCCTTAAGATCATTGAGTCCAACCATTAGCGTAACACTACCAAGTCCACCACTAAGCAACGTCCCCAAGTGCCACATCTACACATCTTTTAAATAACTCCAGGATACTCCACCACTTCCCCAGGCAGCCTGTTCCAATGCCTGACAACTCTTTTAATGAAGAAATTTTTCCTAATATCCAATCTAAACCTCCTCTGACACAACATGAGGCTATTTCCTCTCGTCCTATCGCTTGTTACTTGGGAGAAAAGACCAACCCTGACCTCGCTACAGCCTCCTTTTCTCCAGGCTAAACAACCCCAGCTCCCTCAGCCACTCCTCACAAGACTTGTGCTCCAGACCCTTCACCAGCTCTGTTGCCCTTCTTTGGACACGCTCCAGCACCTCAGTGTCTGTCTTGTAGTGAGGGGCCCAAAACTGAACACAGTATTCAAGATGCGGCCTCACCAGCGTTGAGTACAGGGGACTGACCACCTCCCTAGTCCTGCTGGCCATGCTATTTTTGATACAAGCCAGGATGCTGTTGGCCTTTCTGGCCACCTGGGCACACTGCCAGCTCATATTCAGTGGCTGTTGACCAACACCCCCAGGTCCTTTTCTGCTGGGTGGCTCTCCAGCCACTCTTCCCCAAACCCGTAGTGGTGCATGGGGTTGTTGTGACCCAAGTGCAGGACCCGACACTTAGCCTTGTTGAACCTTACACAACTGGCCTCGGTCCATCAATCCAGCCTGTCCAGATCCCTCTGTAGAGCCTTCCTATCCTCAAGCAGACCAACACTCCCACCCAATTTGGTGTCATCTCAAACTGACTGAGGGTGCACTCGATCCCCTCACCCAGATCATTGACAAGGATATACAAGAGGGACACGCAAAGCACATCAGACAGAAAGGCAAAAGGCACATGGGAAAAGGATGTCAGAGAGAGGGAAATATGGGCACAGAGAGAAAGACAGAAAGAAAGGGGAAGCCTCAGGGTGAGGGGAAATGTGAGAGGTGGAGAGAGGAGGAAAAGGACAACAGAGAGAGGGGAGAGAAACAAAGGGAGAGAATGAGGGGGAGAGAAAGGGGGGAAAGAATCAAGAAAGCTTGAAAGACAGCAGCAAAGTACATCCAAGAGATGGAAAATGCCCAAGAGAGGGGAAATGCAAATCTAAGAAGGAGAGAAAGCAAGTCAGAGACAATCAGCAAGAAGGGTATGGTTGGGGCAAGCTCCACAGATTGAGGGGAAAAACTATACAGATAGAAGGGACAGAAAGCACAAGTGAGAGACTGCAAGCTTAAGAGAGTGCATGTAAGAAAGGAAAAGTCTGCCGGAGACAGGAAGCATGCAAGAGGGGAACACACAAAGGAGGGGAGGACCATGCAAAAGAGATAGAAGCGTGCCAGGGGTAGAGCACAAAGGAGAGGGAAGGAGGCAAAAGAGAGGGAGAGACATGTAAGAGAAGATGGAAGCACATGTGAGAAGAGGAGAAGTATGTGAGAGAAGGTGGAAGCATGTGTGAGAGGGGGAGAAGTGTGTAAGAGAAGGTGAAATGCGTGCGAGGAGGGGAGAAAGCCCCCACAAGGTAGGGATAATGTGTCCGTGAGAAGGAGCAAGCATGACAGGGAGAGGGAGAAAGCATGTGCGAGAGAGGTGGAAAAGCATGATGGGGTTTTGTGAGGTGGAAAGTGTGACAGAGGAAGCACGTGAGGAGGAAAGTGCATGGGGAAGCACAAGAGGGGGAAAGCATGCTGGCAAAGGAGCAGAAGCATTAGAGGGACAGAAGCACACCGGGGAGGAGAGCACAAGAGTGGGGAAGCCCATAAGAGGGAAGTAAGCACGTGCAAGGAGGGGAAGCACACACACGAGAGATGCGAAAAGCCTGCACATGAAAGAGACGGGGAACACCCATGCATGAGAGGTGGTGAAAGCCCAGTTGTGAGAGATAGAGAAAGTGCAGGAGGAGGGGAAGCATCTGTGAGAGGGTAGGAAAGCAAGAGAGAAAGAAGTAGCTTTTGCAGCAGGAAGACAGGTGTATAGCAAGACAGAGACAGACAGAGAGAGAGGGACAGCAAGAGAGAAGCCTAAGTAAAGGTGTAAGAATCTTGTGTAAAACTACATTTGGGGTGCCTCAGTTTGGCTAGGACACCTCATGTGCGTGAATAAATATTTACTCTTGTAATTCTATACTTTGCATCCTCAGTCAGCACAGGCCAGTTGCAAATTTTTGTGACAAGACAGAAAATGCACAAGAGCGGTGGCCAGTGTGAGAGGCAGACAGGCAAAGACATCAAAGAGGTGTAAAGTGTTTCCAAGAGAAAGGGAAGTCTGGAGTGGGGGTGGGTGGTGAGGGGGTAGCAAGAGAAAGAGAGGGATGGGGAGGATACCAAGTCACTGAGAGAGATGGATAGCAAGGAAGAGAGAAAGAGGGACAGTGAGTCAGAGACAGAGGGAAAGCACACAGGAAAGTGTAACTTCATTTTATTGCTGCATGAAGCTTTAGGGTCCTTCCTCTACTTACAGCTAATCAAAGAAACCTTCTTAGACTTCAGTATAGACAAACATAATTCCTTTCATCAGAGTTTACTAAAATTCCTTTTGTTGCACCCCAGTGCCTACGATTTTTGAAAATAACATGCCACATGATCACTATCCTGACGCAAGTTAGCTTTCATCTGTTGAATTGCAACAGCTGTGGTTCACTAACAATAGGAAGGACTACTAAAAGTTTATTTCCAGACACAGAACTTAACCAACCTTCCTTTCATTGCTTTTCCCATATTTTCAGGCTTTCTAGACTGTAGTGTCTCTAGAGTTCTGCTAACAGATCCTGTCTAGATTGCCATTATTCTTTGAAGAAATTCTGGTTGCTTACCATTGGATCCCAAAATTTCTGCCTGAAATTGATGTCCCCTAGGCTGCTCATGCCCAACGTCATTAATACTGATTCTCCTAACAGATTCAATAAGCTTATATGTGTATTAAATTTAATGAACTCTTTTGTGTAAGCAGCACCTGTAAATCATACAAGACTGAAGAAAAATACTGTCTCACAATGCAGAGGTTCCAAACAAGAATACAGGTCAAACACTTCACCATTTCGTACAATGGCATACCTGCACTCTAGATAGAGTGAGAAGACGCTTGTAGCTCTACAGATACCTGAGAACTGCAAGGTACAGCCAACTCAGCTCCGGGCTTTTGAGCATACTTCTGCAAGTCGGATGAACACCAGAAGAGCAAGAGGAGGAAGAGAATGCAACCATCAAAACCTCAAATTAGAGCTTGGACAGAAATAAAAAACTATTTCAGAACCGTTTCCTTTCAATTCAAGATTATCCACAAAGTCATAGACTGCTTAAAAATTAAAAAGCGTATCTGACATGCTTACTTAAAGTGGCCTCTACCTAAGCCAGAAGTTCTGTTGATGAGAATAACCTCATAGCAAAGGCAGTACACAGCATCAATAAGATCATTTAAAAGCTGTGTGGACAACTCTACAATGCATGTGGGCACTAAGTAGCACACTGGAGCACAAGTTCTCAATTACGGTTATCAATCATTACTAGAAAACAAACCTCATGTTGGATATGCCAACTCCACCAAAAATTTGATCATATTTTTTTAAGTTCCAAATCTGTTCAGATGCTTATACCTATCTACACAAAGTAAAAATAACCTAATGCACCCCAAATCTGTGTATTTATAAATTCTGTGCACCCAACTTTCCTTAACATTTTCATAGAAAGTGTTTCAGCTCCTAAAACCCAGCTGCATAGCTGGTCCACAGAGCAAGAGGATGACATTTATTTTGCAAATGGCTTTGAAGCAACTTGTCATTTGTTTATAACATAGAGGCAACTGCAGGCAACCTGGCTTTGCTGGACCACTTTTCACTAATAAGAAAATGCTTTTCATTACTAAGAGTCATGGCTGCCTGAAGGAAAGCTCATAGGAAAAGTCAGTGTCTCACCAGCATGACAAAGGAATGAATGAAGAGAGATCCATCATAGAGCACTAATGATGTCTAAGAGAAATCTCTAGCCATCACTGCAATGACAGCATGTCAGGAGATACCTGAGTAAAATGCTCTTCCAGCTTGTAGCAATAAAACCCCATTCCAATTTTAACAAACCACTTCCAGATTTCTATACACATAAATGAACAAGTAGATACCTTCTTCTATAAATTTTATTTTTTTGTTTAGAGAATGGGGCTGCTGGCAAACACAATAGGTAACAGGTATTACCATTCTACAGAATGCAGCAGCAGTATATTCTGAGTCGCAAACATTTTTTCAGCTCTAGTTAACTTAAGGAAGGAAGAATGGAGTGAAACCAGAAGACTTAAAAACTACTTATGTAAAATACTAAAGGGTTCAGGGAAAAATGTTTGGATTGTTCCTTTGTCTTTAAGGAGGGCTGCACTTTCTACTTGGGACTCAAAAAAAAAGAGTATTGAAACACTCACTGCATGTTCAGCTTATGTCAGAAAGAAAAAGGGTTAATGTATTAATATGGGTTGTGAATGGGGTCTCCATGAATCAAACATACTACGTTGGAAGATAGCAAAAGCTGATGTTAACTGCTGAAATTCCTTTAGCTAGTATGCCTTCCTAATTCTGTTCAGACCAGCATTACAAAAGAATTTGCAGCAAAACCTAAGTTTGGCGTGCTGGCATTCTACATTAATAAAGTCATGGCATAACATTAAAAGTTTTGCAACTATTAACACCCTTCTGTTGGGCATAACTTCCATTTTCAACACCTGAAAGCCGTACGCTAATATGAAAGCACTGTTATATAACTTTTGATCACTAAGGAAGAAAAGCCAGTAAGTGCACAGCCTTTTGATGCTAGGAAAAGTCCACCAGTTCACCCTGACACTTGACTCATTAAACCAATTACGAACACAGATTACAATGTGCAAGTAATCGAAAAAACTATCACAATGCCTAGCTAAAGAGTGGTAATTATATAATGCTGTGAACGTCACCCACATGACAATTTTGTTTGGGTAGGAGCTTGAAAACTGAATCCGTCTGGAGTGTACCACACAGTGCTGTCATACAACATAGGTCAGATTATCCAACAACATGGCCCTTCTCCCAGCCATAAGGATCTCAAAATTCAAAGTTCTACTTCAGATCAGAGCAATAGAGTAATGCCTATAAAAACTAGCCTTTACACGAATCAAGTGCTCTCTGGAACTTATGCAAGTCACACAGAGAATACACGGCTAAGTTTAGGCATCAGTTTAATCAGTACTCTCTGTCTCAAAAATAGTTTCAAGAGTTATTGCACAGTTTCCATGGAGACTGAAGCCAAAGAGGAGTTCTTACTATTTCTGTCTGTGAAAATCCCATCACATTTAAGCTGCCAAGTTTCCTAGGAGAGCCTGAAGGACTAAAAGTGGCAGTAATATCCACGCGACTGTCTATCACATGCCACTTATTTATTTTAGAAACATATTTACCTTTCCATACGAGGAGAATATTTTATAGTTCCATGTGTTTGATCAGATGGAAGCAAATTGTTTAAGGACATCCAACAACATCTCCACAGCAAGCTTATTATTCTAAACTTCCTTATCTTCTATTCCATCATACCATATTGGCCTGAAGATACTTGAGCTACATCTATCTAATGCACTTTCACCTCACAAGCAGGCTTTTAACACCACCTGCCATTACATCCTCACAGGCAAACTGATGCAGTCCAGGCTAGGAAAGCTGACAGTGAGGTGCGCTGAAAACTGGCTCAGATGCCGGGCTCACTGGGTTGTGATCAGCAGCACAAAGTCCACCTGGAGGCCGGCCACTAACGATCAATCCCAGGGCTTGGCACTGGGGCTGGTACTCTTTAACATCTTCATTAGTGACCTGGACGATGGGGCGGAGAGCCCCCTCGGCAAGTCTGCACACAATACAGAGCTGGGAGGAGTGGCTGATACAGCAGATGGGTCTGCTGCCACTCAGAGGCACCTCAACAGGCTAGAGAAATGGGTAGACAAGAAACTCAAGAGGTTCAACAGAGGGAGATGCCAAATCCTGCACATGGGGAAGAATAAACCCATGCTCTGGGTCACGCTTGGGGTTAACCATATGGAAAAAAGCTTGGCAGAAAAAGACATAGGTTATTCCTGCTGGACAACAGTCGAACATGAGGAAGCAATACACCCTTGAGCGAACCCAGGGCTGTAGTGGGAAAAGTAAAGACAGCAGGTTGAGGAAGTTGATCTTTCCTCTCTGCTGAGCAGTGGTGAGATCACATCTGGGGTTCTGGTTCCAGTTCTGGGCTCCCCAGTACAAGACAGACATGTGTGTACTGCAGCAAGTCAACTGAAAGGTCACAAAAATGATGAAGGGATTGGAACATCTGACACAAAATGTGAGGCCAAGAAAGGTGGAATTGTTTAACTTTCAGTAGAGAAGGCTCAGCAGGGTTCTCATCAATGTTCGTAAATATCTGATGGGCAGAAGAAAAGAATATGTACCCAGACTCTTCCCAGTGGTGCCCAGTGAAAGGACGAAAGGCAATTGATACAAACTGAAATTCAACAAACTCCGCTTAAACATTGGAAAACAACTCTTTTACTGCAAGTATTATCATACACTGGAACAGGCTGCCCAAGGAGACACTGGAGTGTCCATCCTTGGAGACACTCAAAAAACAACTGTACATAGTCCTGAGGAACCTGCTCTAGTTGACTCTTCTTTGGACAGGAGGGTTGGACTCCAGACTCCAGTATTCTGTGATTTCATAAATGCAAAGCGCAGAGAGAGGGAGCGGTACACATGTGTATTTGCCCCTAGGAAGTGATGCCCCAGCGGAGCTCAGCTTCTAAGAACTCCAGCAAAAAGCTCTGGTTAGCCAACACAAGCGATGCAGCTATAAATTACAAGGGCTTTGCTAAGTGGCTGGAATAAACAAAGATAGCTAGCTCTGAAGTCAGGCTTCCCTGTCCAGGTCAACTTCCTCAGACACCACAGCTCTAAAACAGGCTGCAGGATGCTAGGGACTTTGCTAAGAATGGCACTGCTGAGCACATGGGCACATCCATTCAGCTGAGACTGTACCAGGATCGGTCAGGAATTCTGACAACATCCTGTGGCAATCTAATAGGACCCACTCAGCATACTCCAAAAAAACAGGGCAGCTGGATTCTTCTAGATGTTCCTGTCTGGAAGAAGTGGGGAAGGATCTTCATCTCATACTCAGGACCACATAAAAAAGGAAAGGGTTTGAATTTCACTGACCAAGGCATATTGCTTATAAAACAGTTAATGAGAAGCCTTTATAAAGCATTCTAAAGCATCCAGCAATTTTTTAAAATCTTTAGTCTCCCATACATTTAAGAAAACACATGAAGCAGCTGAACTCTGCTTTCTGCAGTTTCAGCTTTGGCTCCAAGGAATGATGACAAAGTAATGAGATAACCATTTGGCCAGCAACAGCAAAACACAAGAGTAAAATAAAAAGCGTATGGACCAAGTTCTGAGCAGCGTAACATACCAATTTAAAGAAGTCCCAGTGGCTACAAAGATTCCAGCCGAGTTATTCACTGTTTCATAGAGGAAACAATCTTACCAGTTGACCCAAATGAACCTTAAAATGGCTACAGACACAAGCTCTTGATGGAATCTACTTACATAAGTGATGTGGATATTACAGGTCACAGCTACCCACTTGAGAGCAGTGTAAACAAGCACTGTACCTGTCAACACTACTAGCTGAGCTTTTAATCTGCAAAAATTCAACCAAGAAAACATCAGGACAACAATCAACACTACTACAGAGGCACGTTATTTCAAACAATGCTAAACAAGTACATATCCTCAAAGATTTTGTTACAGAAAGTTTTTTATTATTTTGTTAGAAGAGCTTTCAAAAACATGCTAAATGGTACCATTTTCTCTTCATTGTATGTTAGTGTTCATCACAGTCTGCAGTCTAGGGTTTAAGCAACATTAAAACTTCAGCTCTTTAAAAACATTACAGGCGCTCTTATTCTTTCCCTCTCCCTCCCCAGACAATGGCATTGAGGCAGTTCCTCCACTGTGCTCCGTGTCCTCCACGCACAAGCAAAAAGTTCCAGTTCCAAAGTACCTACAGTGGAATTATGAAGAATGGAACGTGGGACTGCTAAAAAAAAACAACACAGGAACATAGATGTGATCAGTGAAACTGTCTAGCACTGTTTGAAATAAAGCATGACAGAGGTATAAAGGAATTGCGAAAAACAGTAAATTAATAGAATCTGAGTAATACCCAGGGTCATGGGTCTCACGTTTACTAGAAGACATATGGCGGGGCTCTTTATATGTACATGGTAACTGTTTTTAAAGAGAGTTGAAAGAATGGAGAAAACTTGAAGAGCTTGGATACTGGGAAGATGTATTAACGGAGCAAAGCAGTAACTAAAGCTAAACCAAGGAGCATTAGAAACAGAGTTAAAACTGAGTTTGGTGTCAAGACACCAGGTAGTAAGGAAAATTCAAGAACTAGGTTTCTGTGATATACAAACCCAGGCATCAATAATTAGCGTATGCCACATCTACTCCTCCTGAAGCAAAAAAAACCCCAAATGAATAGAGAAAAGGCTGGTTTTCAGGGGCATTATACATAAAGACCAGTACTTAGACAGCATCAATCTATGCAAGACCAAAGATGACTTCAAGGTAGCTGGCCTCAGACTAAGACGTAATGTTCTATAGTGAGTCTCAATCTACACTAAGGAGTGCATTACCACAGCAATACAATGGCCCAGCACTGGACTGCATAATTCCATTGCAATGAAGTAGAGAGCGCTAAATATCTTTAGAGAACAATACGGCAGACAGGCAAATCAGTGAGTAAGGTGAACAATAGCTCTGCCTGCTAAAGGTGCCTGTTTATATAGAGCAATGGACACAGCGACTGTGCAGGAATTCAGCCTGTTAGAAGAGGTCCTTCCTGGTTCAAAAACCTCTAACAGTCTATGCAGCTTTGTCATCTGGGAATCCCATCTCCTTATGCCTTTGACGAACACACACGTGCCAACACAAGTTCGCAGTGTAGGTATAGCCCAAAACAAAGAAGCAAAAGAAGAGAGAAGGCAGGAAACAAGAAGCACCAACAGGATGAGACTGGATTACACTCTGTAGATAAAGAGAAGTCAGAGGTTCACAGAGGATGACAATGCATAAGACAAAGAGTTGTGATAACTAAATACTGTGTAAAATCCCACCTGCCAAGCCTGCTGCAATATTTTGTTCCCCGTTAAAAAAAAAAAAAAGTGTACATTTGAATTCCATAGATAACAGAGAAAAGACTCTGGTCTTAGTCACTGTCAAATGTTATTTCTGTGAAAACATATCACGTTTTTGCATTTGTGCATTGATATTATATGATACAGAATTTACAAATCCTCTCTCTCTTTTAACATACTGCATCTCTCAGTTTGAATGCCCTGGCTGATGAGTTAAATGCAACATTAGAGAGTTCAATTGGATGTTACATGCACACTCTAAGTTACATAAGCATTTTCCAACTATGTTTTCTTAAAATTCCAAATGCACTAATTCATTTTACATTAACCCATCCGCTACACAAAATACCCAAAAGTACAAATATTTTAGCTACAAATGACTGCAATAACCAGTAACATACAATAAAATAAATTTGTTTTATTTATGAAATGTTGTATGTTACTATGCCAAATAAAGCAGACATTCAAAGAACACCATGTTAGTTAAGTTTGAATTCTATTCTATTACTTTAAAACGTCCTTCTCAGTTCTCCTACTTAATAGGTTCCAAGAAGAATGTTATTAGGCAGCACATGCTGTTACTAAAAAAGTAATAAAATTTTCAGCAATTTAGCACAGCAAACTGAGAACTCATTAAGAAACAAAATTAGTGAAACATACACATACAGTCCCAGTGCAAAATTTCTGCAGAGAAAATGAAACTGGAAGAGTAAGGTGTTACAAACTCATACCAAAAAACCCCATGCATTTTCTTAACAGAAAACAAACTTCCAAGGAAAAATATGATGTGAACAAAACTATTTGTTTGAAAAGATATACACTATATGCATGGTGCTCATATCTGCAGTTTGTAGAGGAGCATTACTTTAGTTCAAAACATGATTACCTGCTAACTTCAGAAGTCAAGTAGCACAGCAGATGAATGGCCCAAAGCAAAGGTCCTGTATATGTTGCAAATGCTGTAAGGAAGATAGCTGGTATCTCCACGTAGCTTTCTAGTCCCACAAAACCTGCTGAAACATCTACAGTAGCAATGCCATTTGAATTTCCCTGAAAACAGGAGTAAAAAAATAAAGATTAAAATATCTCCAAAGAAACACTGAGAATACATTAGAATAATATTAATTATTGCACCAGTTAAAGACTAATTCTTTAAGCCACTTTACAGTACAGCCATATTCTTTCTGTTGGAATTTCAATAAAGCAGCTTACCAAACAAGAGCTTCTATTTAGGATTTACAGACTAATGAAGGCATAAACAGCATGATCTTTTCCTTGTCTTGTTTTGCCTGCAAATTAACATGCCTGTTGTTTAATAAATTACATCAAAAAAAGTTTAAAGCAAGCAGCTATACTTGCTGATGTCAGTCAAAGTAATGAAAAAAATTAATTTTTCATCACAGATGGTTCAAACCCAAGAGTTTAGGCCTGCTGCCTAAAATTACACCAGAAAGTGGAACACTACACTGCCCACCTGCCTGCCCCATGGCACAAGTTGCTGCACATAACCAGATTAAGACAGGCAAATTCAGAGAGGTTTCTGCTTTCCCAGGTCTCTATACCACAATAGATTGCATTGAAATAGACCAAAAGTCAGCCTAGATAGCTTGAATCATCAATAAAAGGCATTTAAGACCTAGAAAGAGAAAAACACAAAGAACACATAGAATCATAGAATGGTAGGGGTTGGAAGGGACCTCTAGAGATCATCTAGTCCAACCCCCCTGCTAAAGCAGGTTAGCCTAGAGCAGGTTGCACAGGAATGCATCCAGGCGGGTTTTGAATATCTCCAGAGAAGGAGACTCCACAACCTCTCTGGGCAGCCTGTTCCAGTGCTCTGTCACCCTCACAGTAAAGAAGTTCCTCCTCATGTTCAGGTGGAACTGCCTGTGTTCCAGTTTGTGCCCATTGCCCCTTGTCCTGTCGCTGGGCACCACTGAGAAGAGTCTGACCCCATCCTCTTGACATCCACCCTTTAGATATTTGTGAGCATTGATCAGATCTCCTCTCAGCCTTCTCTTTTCCAGGCTGAACAGACCCAGCTCTCTCAGCCTTTCCTCAATATGAGAATTCCTCAATGAGCCTTTCCTCATACGAGAGATGCTCCACTCCCCTAATCAACATACAGCAATGAAAGTATCAAGAGCTGTCCTAGACTTGTATGTTTTACCTAGTTTTCTTTTTCAGTGACTAAGACCACAAAGGATAATATAAAATTGAAGGAAGTATTTTCCACTGAAAACGCCCAAGTATCTAACTTAACTCAATACCTAAAGCAGCAAACACACCCTGTGATTAAGGCAGAGTATTTCTTAGCTTAGCAGGTCACAGGTTTCCCCAGACTAGTGCAAAAGCTCTGATATTCTTACTGTAGCTGAAGAAGCAGATTGGTTTCTACAGCACTAGTATTCTAACAACCTTCAAACTCTCCTTTCCTTTCTACAGAACAACCCAAGTGTAACAGCTGTCACCACCAATAGCCTCAGACGCAGCAGAGCATATGAGAAGCGGTGGCTCCCCTTTTTCCCTCTGACCTAATCTACTCTCACCTTAGTGACTTCAGCCTTCTTGAACTGCAAGTTATCCCAGCGAGGAAGTGCTATTATCAGGTGTGCTTGTCTGGGTTGCCCATGAAATCCAGAGCACACAGGAGGTATTGGGTTTGTGTGGCAAGGTTTTGGTAGTGGAGGGGCTCTAGGGGCAGCTTCTGTGAGAAGCTGCTAGAAGCCTTCCCCCATGTCTGACAGAGCCAATGCCAGCTGGCTCCAAGATGGACCTGCTGCTGGCCAAGGCTGAGCCCATCAGCAATGGTTCTATCACCTCTGGGATAACATATTTAAGAAGGGGAGGGGGGGTGCGTAACTGTGCAACAGCAATTGCAGCAAGAGAGAGTGAGAATATGTGAGAAAAACAACTCTGCAGGCACTGAAGTCAGTGAAGAAGGAGCATGAGGAGGTGGTCCAGGTGCTGGTGCCGAGACTCCCTTGCAGCCTGTGGTGCAGACCATGGTGAGGCAGGCTGCCTCCCTGCAGCCCATGGAGGTTGACAGTGGAGCAGATATCCACTGCAGCCCATGGAGGACCCCACGCTGGAGCAGGTGGATACCCAAAGGAAGCTGTGACCCTGTGTAGAGCTCACACTGGAGCAGGCTCCTGGCAGGACCTGTGGCCCCGTGGAAAAAGGAGCCTATGCTGGAGCAGGTTTGCTGGCAGGCTTGTGACCCCACAGGGGACCCATGCTGGAGCAGTCTGTTCCTGAAGGACTGCACCTCATGGAAGGAACCCACACTGGAGGAGTTCATGAAGAACTGCAGCCTGCAGGAAGGACTCATGTTGGAGAAGTTCATGGAAGATTGTCTGCCATGAGAGGGGCCCCACACTGGAGCAGGGGAAGAGTGTGAGGAGCCCTCCCTCTGAGGAGAAAGNTTCTATCACCTCTGGGATAACATATTTAAGAAGGGGAGGGGGGGTGCGTAACTGTGCAACAGCAATTGCAGCAAGAGAGAGTGAGAATATGTGAGAAAAACAACTCTGCAGGCACTGAAGTCAGTGAAGAAGGAGCATGAGGAGGTGGTCCAGGTGCTGGTGCCGAGACTCCCTTGCAGCCTGTGGTGCAGACCATGGTGAGGCAGGCTGCCTCCCTGCAGCCCATGGAGGTTGACAGTGGAGCAGATATCCACTGCAGCCCATGGAGGACCCCACGCTGGAGCAGGTGGATACCCAAAGGAAGCTGTGACCCTGTGTAGAGCTCACACTGGAGCAGGCTCCTGGCAGGACCTGTGGCCCCGTGGAAAAAGGAGCCTATGCTGGAGCAGGTTTGCTGGCAGGCTTGTGACCCCACAGGGGACCCATGCTGGAGCAGTCTGTTCCTGAAGGACTGCACCTCATGGAAGGAACCCACACTGGAGGAGTTCATGAAGAACTGCAGCCTGCAGGAAGGACTCATGTTGGAGAAGTTCATGGAAGATTGTCTGCCATGAGAGGGGCCCCACACTGGAGCAGGGGAAGAGTGTGAGGAGCCCTCCCTCTGAGGAGAAAGGATCAGCAGAAACAACATGTGGTGAACTGACTGCACACCCCATTCCCTGTCCCCCTGCACCACCTGGTGGGAAGAGGTAGAGAAAAACTGGAGGTGAAGATAAGCCCAGGAAGGGCCTGGGCTGACCTTCATTATGGGGCCTGACCTTCATCATGCACCACGGTAGTAAATTATTGTTACATTGCACCAGTGTAGTAAGTTATTATTATGCATTTAGCATAATGTTCAGCAATGACAGGAGCAGAGCAAAGAATAACTAATGATGAGCAGCTAAAGAAAAAGCATATCTGTGCCCTAGAACCTGTAAGATGAGGCTGGAAAAGAACAAGATGACTCCTCAGGTTTAAGGCATATAGACTGAGGACATGACAAAAGCAGAAAGGTCAGGTGCAGCACTCAGAGTGCAGGGCAGGGTGCTGCTCCTCAACAAGCAAAGTTTGACAGGGACAGGTAGGGAGAGAACCTACTCTCTTTTCCTCCAATCCCTGTCTTTCCAACAGGTCTTTTCACTGCCACTTCTGCTTATTTTCTCTCCCGTCCTTCTCCTCTGTATGACATGCGCACAGTAGAAAACCTGAGACATCATCAGGCAATCCTGCTCATCCCATGAAGACCTGAAAGATCTCTTTCACAGTTTGCTTCACCTGCACATTAAGATGGTTGATCCTTGGCACCTCGGTGCAACTCCCTATCCCACTGCACGTGAGAAGGAGCAAGAATAAACACAGCACCTGGGAGTGCATGGGACTGGTCTTACACAACAGGGCAAACAGACATACTCTCCTCTGGAAGGTAGTGAAAGCAGAGGAAGGAACCAGGAGGAAGGAACAGTGCTTTCCACCTTCTCCCTGACTCCCTGTGGTTTCTTTCACACTGGGCTCACTCTAGCTATCTTTGACTTTGTTTAAAGTGATGTAGCTGTAGAACAAGGAGAGGAAGAATGCACCCACTTGGATCCACACACTTACAACCTCAATCACAGTAGATTTTAAGTGTCCAAGCACGCCACTCTCACCAGGAATCTGCTGAGCCTCATGGATGGCTCCACAGCTACTATTGGAAGAGCCTGTTGAGCAGTAAGAAGCATTTTTTCCTTCACATTAGGTATCTTTCTCCACGTTAATTCACACATTTGAACTGAATTTTCTTAGCTTTTAAGTTCTAATACTCCACACAATACATAAATAACTGACAATTCAGAGTGTCCGCTTTTATTTTAAAGTAGCACTCAAGTATTTCAAACAGTGTAGCAGCTTATTGTGGTATGGGCAGAAAGTGACAGCAGAAAGTGCGCTATTGAATAAAAGCATTCCATGATAATCCATCATAAGCTAGACCAACGAAGCACAAGTATAAGAACATTGGCTAGAGAAACTACACAGCATATTTGCTACAGTATCAGAACAGAATACCTCCAATAGACAGTAAGGAAAACAATCTAACACCCTCTTCAAAGCTACCATGATTTTTCTGAAAACTTTTTAGATACCATATCACTCACCAAACATGAGCTATTACCTGCAGTATCTCAATGACTCTCACTGAGCTGAGAAGTACAGAAGTGCAAGACAAAACTGACACACTTCTGGCTTGTTTAATGACTGATCTAACACAGCAGACTGTTACTGCACTTCACTGTGCCCTTCACATAACTGTATGCTTTCTAGTAACTGGAATTCTATAAATAAGCATAGAATGCGGAATTTATTTTAATTATTTGAAACAAATAATTTAAGGTGAAAAAATGAAGTCATTAGAAAAGGCTGGCCTGACATGTTCTGCTATCTCCATCCTTGGAGGTTTCAAGACCTTGAGCAACCTGGTCTGACCTCACAGCTGACACTGCTCTGAGAATGGGGTTGAACTGTGGGCCTACTGAGTTCCTCTCCAACATAAATTATCCTAAAATGCTTTGCAATCATAACAAAGGAAAGTTATAAGCCACTTTAAGATGTCACATGGTCCATCTCTCTACCTAACAGAAAGTATAAACAAGTCTTAAAAGTTTTAAGACTGTATTTTCTTTCTCCTCTTCTGCAGATATACCTGCCTAAGGATGGGAAGAAAAACAACCACAAGACTAACAAATAAATACATAGATTTTTTGTTCATTTATGAGATTTTATCCAAAGTAACTAAAATATTTTAAGACATATTTACAGCAACATAGATTTTTCAGAAGCTGCTATAGTTAAGAGAAACAACCAAGACAGTTATTTCTATTCTCACTGCATTCGAAGGGCAAGTAGCAATGATAAAGATATAACGTACTTCTGGGAAGTGACTGATGAGTTATGAAATGTGGACAACTCAGAGTTTAGGAGAAAAGAGTCAATCATTCCAGATTGTTGAAAAACTCCTCAAGAGGTTCTCAAGCTTGCAATAATATCCTGATAAATAAGTAGCATTCTGCCTGAATGTATTAATTTCATATGTTTGACAATACTGGAGTATTTTCAACTTTGCTTTTCTTCATCAATTTACACAAAGCAATAAATAAAACAAAGATCCTAACTGGTAAAACAAGACTAATAAACAAAGTGGTTTTACCTGGCTCCATACAAATAACACAGGACTTTATCCAGTCAAGCTCTGAAAACCTCCAAGTATGAAGACTGCATAACCTGTGTGAGCAACATTTTCCACTGCTTACTATTTACAAAAATCTTGCTAAAGGGCTGGAAGAACGAGCTAACGTGTAGTCTTCCCATGCAACTTCCAACTGTTTAAGAAATTTGCCTTTTAGGTTCACAATGGCAGAGAGCATCAAGGGCCAGCTGGTTCTGCAAGGAAAGGTAAGCTGTGAAATGAGTGTGAAAGGGAGGCAGGTGAGAATGGGAATGCTGGGAATGCTCAGTGGCATGTCCAGGTCAGGAATGGATGCAGAGACAGTGATGAGGCCAGATGCAATCCAGGGATCATCCAGCAAGTCTGTAGTGGTAAGGCAGGTCCAAGATTAGGCCAGGAAGCCCAGCCAGCATCAAGGAGGTATGAGACAGGCACAGACATACCTGCTTACACAGCTGTGACACAGTACAGGCAGTAAAGCATCAGATCAAAAGCAGCTCCCACAACAAAGGAGGGCGACGCCCTTCCTTCTAGCTTTTCTCCAAACAGCTCCTCTCAGTGAAGGAGATGACCTCAAACTCCGCTAAACTAGACTCCTAGACAGGAGAAGCACTCAGGGCCGTGGCACAGGTGAAGTGTAGCATGCAAAACAAGTGTAAGCTCAAGGCATTTGTTTTCAACTTGTACACAATTTGAGTTTTTTTCTACTTCTACTTAAAATCAAAATATTAGCTTCCACATTCAGGCACTTCATTTTTTCTCCCCACTTACATCAACTATAATAACCGATAAATGAAAAATAGTATCTGTTCCTATGACCCTTCCTTACTCTGTACCCTTACAATTTTCACAGCTGTACTTCCATAAAGCCTTTAAGTATCCTACAACATTTTTTCAGAAGAACCATGCCTCATTCATTAAATATGCTATCCTGAACAAGGCTATTTTTGCTCACTGTCATATTCAAAAGGCCATCACTTACATTCCACACTTAGGAAGAAAGTTACTGCTTTTGTCATTACATACCCTCTTGCCTACCACGATTTAATAAAGGCTGAGCAACATGAGCAAGAAGTCCCACTCTTCTCATAACCACACCAAGACAAAAAGGTAGTTCTCCAAATCTCTCTCCTATTTCCAGATGGGAGGATTTTATATTTAGTTTGTATTTCTCTTCTCCTGCCTCATTTAGCTCATACAGTTTAAATTTAGTATCCAATCTGATCTACAACAACAAATTCCAGTGTTTTTCAATTTCTGTACTTCAACCATAAACCTGCTATCATTTTTGTATGTGACATTAGATCTTTATGCCTGTCTGAAAATTGAAAACCTAGCACCACTCTGAACCCAACCAGTTAACAGTGGTAGCTCTAGCAATCACAAAACTTGAGCAAAGAAAGTCAGGGAATACATTCAAATCTACAATAGCAGTGCACATCATACCTAATAACACAGTTGTGCTTCCTTCACATCTCTCCCCTAGTATTCAAGCATAGGCATCACTCGCTCCAGAGACTGTAAACGAATGACTAGCTGGTACCAAAGCCTGCTGAACAGAGAGAGGTCAATAGGTAAGTTGGGAACTTGATGGACTTCTCCAGCAGAAACAGCCCAGTTGTACTTCCTTAATGTTTATTCAGTACTTGAGAATAAATGACGCATACGCTGTCTGAAATAATACCCTTTCTTAAGTCAGTTAAAAGACCTCAGTGTTGATGGTCACGGCTAAGACAGGTAGCTAAATCTGGGACACCTACAGTTTACGTCTAAGGGTTGAGTGCCTGCATCTGTCACAAGAGGTGTGAGTAAACAGGGGAACCTGCATTGCCATGAGAAGAGCGTGTTTGTAACACACCTGAAGGGGGGATTACCGCGATGTGTTTGGAGGAGGTGTCCTCGTGCAGGGGTGGGGACTAGATCTTTTTCAAATTGTGTATACAAAATGGCACAGAAATTGCTAAGTGTTCATCCATTGTACATGTGGTATAGATCCTACATCTATAGTCAGTGACTGCTGGTTAATTAAGTGCCATTAAGATATGATTGCCAGTTAATTATGTGTCACTAATAAATCATTAAAACACTTCAATCCTGATTTTAAGCTACACAAACTGAGCAGTTTTTCCCTTGCAACAAGTCATTTGTGCTCTAGACTCTAAACTCAAAGGAAAGGGAAAGAGAAACTTAAATACATGCAAAAAAAATAATTAATGAGGAAGTGAGTTTTGTAGGTTGTCAGGTTATCAATTTTCCGTGGTCGTGCAGATCAGAATGCTACGTACTAAGGAAACCTACATACAAATAGCATGAAATTAAACATAATTTCTGGAAGAAGTTTCTTCCATCCTTGGATCTAGAGTCCTAGACATGAAAACATATTCTCAGAAGAAATTGGGACAAATTTACGAATTGGAGAGAGAGCATTAATTAGATTTTGAGAGAACTTTGCAGGATCTCTAATTTTATGAGCTACCAGCTTGACCATTCTACTTTTCTACAATAATATTTTGCACATCAGAGATTTGCTTTCAATCATGAAGGGACAAAAAAATCAAACAACACAAACAAATCCTCTTAGACTTGCATGACTCGATCTGTTCCTTTCCATACCTGCAGAACAGTTTTTTCATCAGAGTATAAAAGAACAAAGCTAACACGTGAAGAGTGGTATTTTGGTCAAACTCTTAATCTCCATCTTAGAAAGGGCATCTAATGTAAATGTACTTACAGCATTTTTAAAAGAGAAGTGAAAACTTGTTCTCTAAGGAGTGGGGGTAGAGGAAAATTCCATCTGTCTTGAGTCTTAAAAGCACTTTTTCCCTTAGCAGAATTGATTTATCTATTTTTGAAACATCTCTAGATGTTTTGAAAATAGAAAAAAATAGAGAAATAGACATATATAGAGAAAATAGAGAAATGGGCCACAATCAAAACTGTTCTTTCTAAAATATTTCCTGTTCTATTACAATTAATTCATCATTTTATTCTGTCTTGGGCATGCTGAATAGGCATACACCTTGGTTTTCCAAGTAGACAGCCAAAAAAATCTGGAAACACTGTCAGCAAGTTTTTCAGATGATACACATTTTTAATGTACATGTTTTTAAATATATTTACAGTGCTCTGTACTAAAGAGGGTAAGACTTTGCCAAAATTTTTGCTAACTTGTTGTGAAATTCAGAAGAATTTCTTCAACACTGGGTTTACGGACATGTGATGGGACACAAAAAGACAGCTCCTTGTCCCGAACTGCTCTGTTTCGTATCTCGGACTCAGTAATAAACCAGCACAGGACACAACATGTGGGGAGAAAAAAGCTTTGGTCTGCTTCTACCAGAAGTTTTGGTAAGTAACTATCACTCTTCATTCTCCAGATCTTATAGTGACAGAGGATGCATAGAGACCAACCAAGCAATCTGGCCCACAATGAAGCAATGGAGAATTTCTTCTTTCGGAGCTTTGGATGCTGTGATTCAGCAGCATGTCTATGTGCAAGAGACTCCCTTGTCAGAGCTAATTTTTAAAATGTCTTCAAGTTTGCTGGAATCTGCATCATGCTGGAATTTAATACTTCCAAAGGAAACACATCTAGAAGAAATGTCAAAACTGCCAGCAGGGTGATGGGGCCTGGGTGGATGCAGGATATCCAACAGCAGAATGTGGAGCCAATTGAAATAGAAATAACCTATTCCAATCTTCTAAAACCAAAAAACTCCTCATTGCAAGGGTCACTGAAAGTGCAAAAAATTAGTCATTAAAAAGAAAAATCTTAAAACATATCTCTATCTTCCCACTAACACCAGCACAAAACCACTACAAAACCCAACACATGCTATCAGACCTGTTACCTTTTACTGGTCTTGAATAAATACTTTTTTATTGGTACAGAAAAAATCTTTTGGCATAGAATAGGCAAATGGAAAGAGGTATCATGCTCTTGATAGCCTCTGATAGCTTATTTCGGAAACAGCTGAACACATTTTCCAAAGTTCATGGAAATTATTCCAGAAAAGTTATTCCCCCATTTTTTGCAGCACTCAGATCAGAGAAGAGACAAAATTTAACATGCCCTTTTACACTTCCACAGCAAACATATTATTCCAGGAAGTTCTTATTTTCTACTCCATCATACGATATTGGCCTGAAGATACTTGAGCTACATCTATCTAATGCACTTTCACCTCACAAGCAGGCTTTTAACACCACCTGCCATTACATCCTCACAGGCAAACTGATGCAGTCCAGGCTAGGAAAGCTGACAGTGAGGTGCGCTGAAAACTGGCTCAGATGCCGGGCTCACTGGGTTGTGATCAGCAGCACAAAGTCCACCTGGAGGCCGGCCACTAACGATCAATCCCAGGGCTTGGCACTGGGGCTGGTACTCTTTAACATCTTCATTAGTGACCTGGACGATGGGGCAGAGAGCCCCCTCGGCAAGTCTGCACACAATACAGAGCTGGGAGGAGTGGCTGATACAGCAGATGGGTCTGCTGCCACTCAGAGGCACCTCAACAGGCTAGAGAAATGGGTAGACAAGAAACTCAAGAGGTTCAACAGAGGGAGATGCCAAATCCTGCACATGGGGAAGAATAAACCCATGCTCTGGGTCACGCTTGGGGTTAACCATATGGAAAAAAGCTTGGTACACAAGGACATGGGGGTCTTCATGGACACCACGTTATCTACGAGCCAGCCATTTGCTCTTTGTGCAAAGATCAACAGCACCTGGGACTGCATTAGGGAGAGTACCCCTAGCTGGTTGAGGGAGATACTCCATTCCCCATACTAAGCAGTGGTGAGATCACATTTGGGCTCCCCAGCACAGGACAGACATGAATGTACTGGAGAAAGTCCATGAAGTACAACAAAGATGATGATGGGAACAAAGCACATGTCATACAAATATATATCTGAAACAGCTGGTCCTGTTTACTCTCAAGAGGAGAAAGCTCAGCAGTGTATAAATACCTCATGAGGGGGAGTAAAGAAGACATAGCCAGACTCTGACCTTCCCAGTCACTCAGTACTGACTAGCGAAAGGATGAAAAGCAATGCACACAAACTGAAATACAAGAAGTTTTGTTTAAACATTATAAAAAGATTTTTTTATTGGCTAGTGTGGCCAAGCACTGCGAATGACTGTCCAGAGAGGTTGCAGAGTCTTCAGCCTTGCAGGTATTTAAAATTGGACTGGACATGGCCAGACCAATCTGATCTGTTTGACCTGCCACTGGACAAGGGGAGGTTGGACTCCTTCCAGCCTCAACTCCTCTGTGATTTGGTGGTTCTGTGAAATTCTCAGCCAACCATAGGAAGAATTCATCATCACTGAAAATGAGTGCTTTATGGAAACTTTTAAACCATTCTTTATTAGTCCCTTTTCCATAAGTAAGATTTTCTTGCCAGCCTACTCACCATTAAATTTCTGGCAGCTGCTTTTGCTTTGTACCTCTGTACTAAGAAGGCCCTGCCTTCAGCCTTTTGCCAACCTCACTAAAGGCTGCTTTCAGAAGGCCATAATCAGAGTTTACTGCCTGAATAGTAACATTCTAGATATGCAAAAGCCATTCAACCAAGAAATGTGATGTCCTTTGAGTGGGAAAACTGGGTAGGAAGGGATGAATCATGACGATCTTATCCCCATCAGCAATTCCCTATCTTGACATGTACTCTCACAGCAAAGTCAATTCTCAGTTACTAACAGGATCAGAAACACAGTAGGAAGTACCCTAAGCCTGACCACAGTTTTAACATCCTCAGCCATGCCTCAAAAGTATAGCCAACACAGATCTCACCTTGAAGTTCTGCAACAAACCAGAAAGACTCTTCTAAACCAGAAACCACCTGATACCCAATTTAAAAAACGCCCTCTTAAGACAGTCCACTACACTAAGTTTCCAGCATTATTAGCAGCGGAAAGAACCTCTCCAGCTAAGGAAAGTTTTTGTGGAATTGTAACTTTATTTACAATGCAGGAACTATGTTACTAAAATTAGTAAGGCTTCTCAGGAAAGAACATACCATTTGATATAGTAAGAATGGCAATTAGTTATGATTCTTAGGAGAGACATTAACTTGTTACAGAACTTTCTTTCAGCCTTAAATTGTATATAGACCTATTGTGATGCTACCAAAGGCTGTGTAAGCCTCAAGAATCAGGGACAAAAAGCCATTTGCCTTTTGTTGGTATTAATCATCTCAGCTGAAATTTTTAAATTTGTTATCACAAGAACAGTACTCAGGTGGCCCACTAACAGAGCAAAATCACCCCTGGTATAGGCATCCAATATTTTTAACACTTGCAGGAATCTATACTGAGAATAATTTATCAAGATATGCATCTTTCCCTGGTTCTGAAAACAAAACATTAAGAATACAGTTAGAAACTAAACCCTTCTGAGAACTCAGTAAACTCTTCCTCTCTGAGATTTACTTGGCATTTTACTCACAATGGACAACATTTCTTTCAGAAACTATCCCCTTCCCACCCCTGTAGCAGGGAGAGTATTCAGCTTACCTGAAAATAGAAGAAAGCTTGGCCAAACCAGTAGTGCATGATAGTAATCTGTGCTGCATCAAATTTCAAAGGTCTCCAGATATATTTTGTCATCATTGTCTGAATCAGCAGACAAAACACCAAGACTGGTAAATTGTGAGGTCTGAATAGAAGGGCTGCTAGCAGAACCAATCCACTATACATTTCCCATAATCCTGTACTCTTCACACTGGAGTCTGCAGAAATAACCTGTGACTTTAGTAAATCTTTAGTGCCAGTGAAGACTATGCCAAGAACAAAGACATAAACAAAACGAGCTTCAGTAATTCCCCTACAGAGGAAATAAAAAAAAAGTAATAATAATTAATAAATAAATAAAACAGAAAGATGAGCTACTTACTAATATCTATTTCACAGGTCAAAAAGTGTTTCAAGAAAGGTGCAAGACCAATACAGTTCTGCCAAACAAGTTAAATTCTAAGGCTAGTACCGGTCAATTTAATGACAGAGGTTTCTCAAATACAAAGCCTCTAAAAATGGTTCATACTTAAATTACAACACCTCCATATCAACTTTAGCAAAGAAAACAGCTTGTGCTAAAAACTAAACTAACCTAAAATATAAAAATAAAAGTATATGTCAATTAATGTAACCAAAACAAATTTATGCTGTTACTATTCAAGGTCTAGATTAATAAATACAGTCATACAAATATGCCATTTATATAGCATAATGAAATTCCCCAAAAATACTTCTTAGAGCAATATGGAAACTTTATTTTAGGAATTAAACTGACTTAAAAATGGCTATTCCCTTTAATCTGTTCAGTGATTTTTCACAATTCATTCACACAAGCATATATTTCTTTTTAGCCAACCAAAAAGATAGTGATAGTATTTAAAGATACTTATTTCAGTCTGAAATTTCTGCATACTTCAGACATTTTCTCACCTTACACAGCTGCACAGATATATACACATATGCTGGTTTATACCAGCACATTTTTTCCTTCTAACTGTACACATTTTTCAAATCCCTAAGCAATCTCATTACAAAAAAAGAGAATGTTTTTAGTAAGTGTAATTAGCATGTACTGCTATGTTTATTACACCTGTAAATTCATTGGTCTCTTCATTTCCAGTGACTGACAGATTCTGAAGAAAGCTAGTCATCTCATCCAAAAAGATGACAAGGACAAGGACCAGTAGTCTTAAAAACTGTATCTGCTATTCTAGAAGTGCAAGGTCCAAGGAACAAAGAAAGTGAAAGCAGATATCTATCAGAATGGGCTGATACGTTTACCAGGCAAAACAAGTCACAGATCATGTTGGTGTGAGCTAAGCTATAATAATAATCCAATGACCTCACCAAATGAGCATATTAAAAATGCTGTGGTTAAATTAATTTTTTAATCTTTAAAAATATAAGAATACAGATTATCTACACACTTTATCCATAATTTAATATACACTATCCTTAGGGATTACCAGTCACTTTATACATTGTGAATGAACAGTTGTGAATGAACAAGATCTACTATAAAGTTAATATAATTCACTCAGAAGTGAGGATTCTTGACTCATCTGGATTTAATAATATATGGAGGATTAGACCATGACACTAAAAATGGTAAAGGTGTAATTAGACTTGATGTACTAGCTGACCACAGAAAACATCACCAGTCGAAATTTCCAAAAATAAATTTCTACTTTTAAATTTATATATTTTTTCAGTCTTTGGAAGGTTACCTTCCTTCTCAGACAATTACTAACAAATGAGCTTGAATTCAATCTTTCTTTTCCACATACAGGAAAGAGAACCAAAAAGCAAGAGGAGAAACAAGCAACAGTATTTACATGTTCAGTTTTCTTTTTGCACCCACAGAATCAAGACATAAGGCAAAACCAGCACATGATAGTGATGTGGCCTTCCTAAACACGAATATAGTGCTCTGTTCTGTGGTTTAGCTTTCAAAGGTTCAAATTCATACCTAATGGTCTATGCAAAGAGGCTTTGCTATTTTATTGCCTTAAATAGCAAGCCTTTGTCAATCCCCTGTAAGGCCCATTGGCTTTTCCCTTTAGGCGGAAAAAAACCCACAACAGTAAAGTTTAGAGGGTTCTTGTGTTTCTGACTAATGCAGAAATTCAGTGCCCCATTTCAGTATCTCTGGTAATTCCGATGTAATTATTACCATAAAATATTCAAATATATTCATGCAACTTAGGAGTAAAACCTTAGGAAATAGCTTTGGGTATTTGTCACTATTAAATGAGTTCAGTGAAAACTGGAAGAAACAGGTTAATGGAAATTCAAACTAAAAAAATTATTTCTCAGCAAATGCACTACTATTACTTTGTTTGTGTCAGTATGGTATATACTGATCTTCTTCATTGCACAAACTATCATGTTTAAAAAGAACTCTGAGGAAAATGGAAGGCCAAATTACTTCCTTGCATTTTTTAATTTAGAGGTTATCCTAGTGTAAGCCATAGAAGACAGGACACACTTCAATTGCCTGTTCTCCCTCATCCACCTCCTGGCAGTTGTCACATTCAGAGAAAACTCTTATCTTCAGCACGGGCTACAGAGAGGGGCCGTTCCAGAGCAAAAATCCTCCATCTTATAGAAGAAATCATTATGCGTGCAAAATGTAGTGGCTGCCTACAACTTTTTCTCATATTACACAAAATATATTACACCTTGCACCTGGATCTGGAGCTACTCCATGTCATGAATACACCAAACATACCTCTAGACATGTCTAAAAGAAAGTCTCGGTTTTGTTCCTGGCAGGATTTTAAATCGGCTTTTACCGTTTATCACATCAGCAGTCTAATAAAGATGAGCTAGGATCACTATGTCAACATATCAGTTAACATATGAAATCTACTAACACATGCCTACCATCTTTTTTGACGTGCTGTGTCATCAGCCTTGCTGAAAATAATGTGTTTGAGTAGTTAGTGACCTTGGGCAAACCAAGGGCAAACCAATGTCTGCTCTATTAGGCCTTGTACTTGAGAAGCCCATGTGTTAGCATGAGTAGCCACTGCAAGGACCATGCTGGAAACCCTGTGCTGGCCTGTTGTGCGCGGGTGGGTGTTATGACAGAGATAACGTTCTGACCTGGCAGCAGTAGAGACGTGGGTTTGATTTGTTTTGTTTGGGTTTTTTTAGCACAAAACAAAAGGCCTGATGGTATGGAACGGAGGCAGAACCTCTCCACAGATGGGACGTGTGTGTCACAGCATGCCACAGGAAGATTCATCTGGGGTTTATCTGATGCTGCACGAAAGCAGCATTCCCAGCATCTGGAAGCACTCACTACCTATATTCTTCTTTTTAATCTATCTTATTAAACCAGCTATTTTGTTATACAATTTTTGTTGGTCCTTTCTTACTGAGATCCAGAAAGAGCCCTGCACTACAATTCCCGACCCAGTGCGGAACACGTACCAACACAAAGGTCAGAACCCGTGTTTGCTAACCCTGTCAGCTTTCACCTACAGCTTACACAGAGGATCTTAAGGATATAAAGCTCTGAGACATGACAGTAACTTTTAAAGCAGTATATAATCAGACACATATAAAGGTCTGACACAATCTATGCAAATCTCCATGTTCAATATTTATTTAAGGTGAAATAACACAACCCCCCCCGTATCTTTCTTGTTATAATTGCAATCAATATGCTGACTATAAGAATGAATACTTTCACAGTAAATGCTTTGTCTTAAGTATTTAAGTACTCCACTAATTTCTCTAATCACATTTTATACGCGTCTCAATTGCTGTATTTAATATTCTGTCCCACACTGCAGTATTTCTCTTTTTATTGCAAAGAAAGTATTCTCCAAGGATTTTACTCAAAAACAACACAAAAATAGAGGTCACACTCAGAAATCAGGCATGTTTCAAACACAGAGCTAAATCCTGCAGACTAAGTAAAGATTATCATTACTTTTGCATCCAGCAGAACTAGCACATAATGTTAACACTAGTTACAACTACAATTATTTTCAATATTTGGAGAGATTGAATGTATGTAAATCTAGCTAGATACACATACACACAAATATTTGTTCTAAAACATGCCTTGTTAGTAAATTTGATCTTCTGTATGTCCTAAGATCTTCACCTGCAGGGCTTTTTCCATCTCTGCACAGTTTGTGAATCTCTGGTCCTTGATTAAGAAGCTCCAACAGAAACGATTTGTAACCATATCAAATGAATGCGAGAGAAAGTTTATTACGTCCAAAAGACAACTGTTTTACTTGTCTTCCATGATCCTTTCCTCCTCATCAAATATCCTAACTGACTCCTGAAGTTTTCCGCAGCTCTCTGACGTTTAGAAAAACTTGAGGCTGCAGAGCCACGTACAAGCCAACAGTAAAAAGTATCATAAGAAAACTAAAACCACTGAGCTACATTCCAAAAGTAGCTATTGGTGAAAGAGCTAATAGCTTCCTTACAGTTGCAGACAAGTTCTATAAGAAACTTAACATCCACACAAAAATCCTCAGGAAGCATTGTGCAGCACAGCCTAGACCTCAAGAAGGATTTGGTTACATCTTGAAAGGCTATACATTACACAACACTCACCTCTAAAAGATACAGAAAAGCAACACTCCAAACTACCACCTAAGTATTTTTCAAAAGCAGGAAGTAGCTAAACAAGCTTGGCATGCACTCTGCTAAATGTGGCAAGTTCGTCTAAAACAAGTGTAGATGGTACATTTGGAGTTTCATTGCAGCAAAAATGTAAGGAACGATTATTAGATTTTCCTCGTAATTCTTATCTGACTAGCTTCTGATCTATCACAGTCAAAAGACACTTTATGGGGCTCAAAATCATGCACACACCACGAACACTGAGTGCTGGCCACCTACAAAATAGAGTTTTATTCATAAGAATGTGATTCTAGACGTAATGTCCCCTCCCACCTCATCCCCCGATATCCAAAGTGTTAACACTTCTCTAGAAATAGATTTACATATCTGTTGATTAACTTACTTTGAAATATCTTTGCTGTCATGTTGCCATGGAAATACGACATTTCCAATAGCTGCCCGGTAACTGTAGACTCCCACGAGCCCGAGTGCCATACCAATTTTCGATACCAGGGAGCATCTTCTTTGAACCAGAAAGAAGATCATAAGTAGGGAGACTGCAGCCAAGAAGGAGAGTTCAGATTTATGTTCAGAGCTGGAAAAAAAAAAAAAAAACACAAAAAACCCAACTCCTTCAAACCACGGTAATTACTGCAAAATATAGTTGGCAGAGCCTTAGCTACAGCACTGTATTTCCAAATTAATCACTGCACTGACATCTGTTATGAAATTTCCAAGAGGTATGGTAAAATACTTTAGTATTTTTAGAAAAGCAGTTTTATTAATGAGGTTTTCTATTCAAGCATGCATGTTTAAGAGCGTAATTATTGTGTTCCACCATATGCTAGTTATTCTGTGAATTATATAAAAACTGAGCTGCATATTGCATAATGAAAAGGGTCTAATGCTTTTAAACTAGGGTTTTGTTATTTATACATTTTGAAACAGTGCATTTTGCTTATACTACAGCATTTAATTTTCTAGCACAAGACAGAAAATATTTTTGCACTACAGAATTAGAACTATTCTCCGTTTTTAAATATCTGCAGATGTATTTGATTTGTTTAATTTTAGACATACAAAACATTACCTAGTCAAAATGACCAGAAATATACTTACACAGTTTAAAACACACACATGCAAACACATTAGCACAATATGATTCCCTTACAGAACTACGGCACTTTGTACTGGATCGTACATACAAGAGATGAAGACAGAAAATTTGCATCACAGCCAAGAACAGATACAGTTTGTTTGTTCCCCCTCATCCTAAATAGGTAACACTTATTCCAGAATCAAGGGCATTTCATTGAGCATGCTGCCAATGTTACGCATTTAAATCTACAGTGATATGAATTAGCACTGAAAAATGTAATGGGGTAAGGTAAAGATCTACACTCAACCCCTATCATAGCCAACTACACAATTTCAGAAAGCCCACTGTAATCCCGGAATTGCTAACCCTTGCCTACTGCAAATATTCCCAGTATCACACATTACCTAGAAACGCTATTTTTGTTAGATTTACCTTCTGTTAAGAACATTACGTAGAGTGTGAGAGCCAAGGGCTCCATCTTCTGTCCTCCGCACTTCAAAATGCCATGATAAAACATCACTAACTTCAGCAACGTGACAATGGGCCTGGGCTGTTATCTGCATTAACTCTCATCACACTTATGTAATTCCAGTTTTATCTTTGATTTAATCAAAATTTTAGTACTTCAAACAGATTTACTTTCCCACTCCCTAGTATATGCTTTGTCAGGAGTTCGACCAACAGCTCTTTCAGCTGTTATGCTTGGAAAGTCAGAGAGTAAAGGATATGGGGCAGAATAATTGTCCTGTTGGTCCTCCCTGCAGGACCCAGTCAACCACTTCACAGGAGACTCCCAAGAGATGCACTGCTCTCTGCAGGCCAGTAGAGGAAAGTAAGAGGAATAAGAACTAGAAAACTATGGGAGAGAAAATGTAGTCTTGATGTTTCTCCTCACTATTGTTCTTCCTCTACGGGAGGAGACAGTAGAAGCAGTGAATGGATTGCTGCAGCAACCTGTGAAGATAGTGCATGCACCATCTCTTACAATCATCACATAAAGAACTAATTTAGCAGCCACTACATCTTTCAAACGAAGCTTTGCGGAAAATTTTAAAAGCTTTCAGGCTGTATTGTCCTTGGCTGATTATTGTATGAGAGCGAGATAAAACAAGTCAGGGATAAATAACAGCACATCATCATTGTCTTTGTCTCTATCTAACAAAGTCAATGCACTTCTGCAGGCAAATCTAACATAGCAACACATAAAAATTACAAAAACATTCCTACTTGTAAGAAGTAATTGCTGGTGCTATATCAAGCAAAACACTCACTAACAGCTGCAATTTCCTATAGTGAACATTTGAAATCGTACTCTAACCCCTGAAAAAGAAACAAAATTCTCAGAGAAGACCCAGTGGACAGCAAGGGTATGTTCAAAGTCATAAGCACATCAGTCACCAATAGTGCATTCTTGACTGGCAGCACAGAGGTTTATATCCAACTCATGTCCAGGTTTTCTGATAACAGCCCTCTGTGACTTCTGTTTTGGATTTGTTTGAACCATGTAAATTCGTTACAAAAAAACCTACTCCAGTGTTTCATGTTACTGTTATTCCAGTTTGCTGAAGAAACCTAAAAGCATTCACAGCAAGTGAAGTCAGGTCAGCATGAATCACCTACGGTTTCAAGGTTTTCCAGCCAAAGTTCTCACAGTTAAGTACCTAAGTGCATATTAAATTAGCATGTATTTTGAGAGGGGACTGTAGTTGTTCAACACAGAGTCCAGGCATTTAGCAAAGTTCTAAATGATTTTGAAATTTTACTCAGAAATACAAGCATAAACATGGTACTCTGATCTCAGCTGAACTGTAGTGGGGTTTACCCAAACCACAAAATTGAAAGTGAAGAACCAATAGTTTCCCAAGAGAGAATCTAGGGAGGGGGGAAGGAAAAAAGGAGAGCTTCAGCTGTATGTTCTTACTGTAACAGCTTGTGGTCTATGCTTTCACACTTTGTATCAGAATGAAGATTAAATACATTTTCTTCCACTGCTTTGGCCTCACCTCACTACTGCAAACACAAGTAGAGTGAAAGGAATTATAGATGCGCATAAGATTCATATTGCATGAGGATAAAGCTTTAATTGTTTACTTTCATTCTACTATGTATAATAGAATATACAGCAGTCACACGGAATGCTAGCTGTGGGGGGGATGCACATTTGTGGATGGTTAAGTACATTATTAAAAGACAATATTATCATCTTCCCTTGCTGCTGCTTCTCATCGCTTCTCTTCAGGCTGATGCTGTTATTGACAGCTTCACCCCTTCCACAGTGAGCCATGTAGCACCTCTGACACCTTCCAAGCATCTCTGACCACGACTAACAGACAAATGAAGCTAACTGAATACCAACTAATAGAAAGAAAACCTTCTTCAGGCAAATTTAGGGACTGCATATTCTCCTCCGCTTCATCTACTGTCTGATTTTCTTTTGCACTTTTTCCCACCAAGGACTTTCGTTTCTTCGTAGCAATTTCAGAGAGTATCTCTGTAAAGGAAGCACGGACAAATGAAGACTTGCCCTTGGTCAATGAGGATTGGGTTAGAGAGCAGCTAGGCAAACTGAACACGCACAAATCGATGGGTCCCGATGGGAT
>VZSC01000376.1:10027-29459 GCA_013398225.1 Steatornis caripensis
TGTGCCCTGCCCCCCCCCCCGCCAATTTTGAATCTTTGTGATGTGGCTTGAATTTCACTTGTTCTGAGTCTGTTATGAAGCTTAGCATTTTGCTTAAGATAACAGAAGCTAGCTAGCTTTCTGTTTTGGAGATAAGATGCTAAACTGTTTTACTGTTAAGGAATACAAACAAGTAGCTGGATTAATTGTGTTTAAAGTTACCTATCAGAGAAGTTCTTTGAAGGCTTAAATAAGATCTAACATGGTGATGTAGGGAACCTAATGTAGAATGTAAAATCATGGTGAATACAGATTTGCATCAATACAATTTGGGAGGGAGAGAAACACTTCTTTGGATTGGGCTCAATTTTTGGATGGTTTACATCTTTCCACTACACTTGAGTGTTCAAATGAAAAAGACCTTTAGTTAAATGAGATGTCTTCAACAGAAAAAATGTTAACAGTTTTCTGACAGGAAGCCAGGGTCAGACATAGAAATGGAAAATTAAAGGGGAAAGAAAATGCAGCATCACACTGTACCACTACAGAGATTATTTTAAATAAAATTAGGATAACTTATCTGCAGTGGTATGCAGCAGTTTTTCTTCAAAGGTGATACTTAGCTTTTTACTTGGTTTCCCTTTAACAGAAATAGTTTGAAAGTTACATATATTTATGATGCTGATACTGAATTACAAGGTGAACAGACATTTAAATTTGGTCTTTTGCATAATCCTGCAAAATTAGTGATGAAGTTACAGGTCTTGCGAAACAGCAGCAATTTCATCCTGCTGAAGTGCATTCAGAGCTTCTTTGGCTGGCATCTCTGCTTAAAGCACAATTATGCCAATACAGCATCTGTGAGACGAATCTAATGTGCATCCTGATCATATCAGTTTCTTACAGCAAATGTATGAAGACTGCTGGTTTGCAAATGAACTCACTTGTCTACACATCTGGTAAAAGCCTATGGTTATAAAGATAGATGTGTAAATTAGTTTTCAGTTAGCTTTCTTGGCTCCAATAATAACATGAATGCTAGATATTAACACTAAACACTCTAACATTTAAAAAAAAAGGGGAAAATAGCTGTTTCTGTGCTAAAACCTTCCTTTTGTAGACTAACAGGAACGATCGCTTCGCCTACTAAGTGACTTCTGCCCATAGTTAGTAAAACAAAGATACAGCAGATGCAGGGATCATACACATGCATTGGTGCAGCATACGTAATAACTATAAAGACCCAGTCTCCTAGCTGTTGAAGGCTATATTAAAATGTTGGGCCAGACACTTCCCTTCCATAATACAACTAATAACCATGGTGTTCCACTAGAGTAGAATGAACTCTTCATGCTCCCAGTGCATTTCTGTGCTTCCACCTTTTTGGGGCGTCAGCTTCCTTGGCAGAATGCAGTGATCTCCTTAGGCAGTGGAGATTATGTATATTAATTTTTAGTTTTATTTTGTTGTGTGCTTTATGAATTATTATGGAAATATGAAAGTCTACATAGCCAGGGTACAAATTAAATAATTTGAAGCATGGGATCTCACAGGAAAAAGATATGACAGCCTTAGGAAGTCTTAAGCAGGCTGAGTTATTCATTAAAATTTTCAAAGAATAACATTCTCATCATATTGACTAGGAAGATAATGTAATAAAAGACAGTGAAGTAGAACTAACATTCATTAAATGAAAATAAGCTAGTTATTCTATACAACCAAAGTATTAGATGCTGCATTTTTAATGTAGTTTCTTCTCAAATCTGCCCTGGACTGAATAATCAAAACTGTTTTAGAAAATTAGTGCAATGGCAAATATTAACTTTATTCATAATGTGCATGTGGAGGATAATCTGTTTATGAGAGTGTCTGTTATGGACACTCAGTGGGACCTGCTTGCCCTGGCATAGTGTATTTACTGGTTAAAGTAAAAATCAAACACTGGCAAAGGATGAATGAACCTGTTAAGCACTTTCATTATCCATTCACTAAGTTCCCTGTTTTGCACCTTTACTTTGAGTAGCTTAGACTTTTCCTGCTCCATGTACTTTGCAGAAGAAAGATATCTTTGCCGTTGGATATTTAGGTTTGGTCCTTAAATGCAAAACTGAAAATCTGGAGTGATCTGCAAAGTTTTGTGTATTTGGGTCTTAACGTCCTTGCTGTAGAATGAGGGGAGGAGTTGGACTGTCAGAGCAGCAGGGGAATGTGCTTTCTGATGGGATGCCTGTGAGCTCTAGAAAGCATGTGCTCCTAAGCTACTGTGTAGTTGTGTAGCCGTCCTCAACCCTTACACTGGAAGCAGATAGTAAGCACTTTGCAGATCAGGCCAGAGATGAATGTACAGCTGAGAAAGTGAAGTGGTATTTGTTTGAGTCTCCTACACTGTGCATGAATTTGTGCCATCTGATGTATACTGCTTTTCCCAAGATTTTGCTTCTGTTGCTTTTCAATTAATTTGCAACTTTTGGGGAGTTGATGTGAACCTGCAGATCTGGTCTGTTGGAAAGATGTGTAACTAATTCCTGAGGTGGAATGCTCAAAGGAATTCTTGTTTGTATTTATGTAATAATTAAACAAGGAAGCATTTGTATCTGCATGCACTGAAATAAATGTTAAGCTTGGATTCTTTTTGAAGAGTTAAATTAAAGGTTTAATCAATGTATTAAATAGTCTATCTACCACACCGTCTGAAGTCAAATCGGATTTTTTGCATGAATAGCCAAATGTGAAAGCTAATAAAAAGAAGTTTGTGGGTTGATCCCCATGCATCTTACCACTTAGGTGTCAGCTCTGCTGCAGGTGAGCCAACACCACTCCCTGAGCCTTTCCCCTGTTGTCCTGAGTCAGTCCTGCCGAGGTAAACAGGAAGCTGCTGTACTCCTGGAGCTTTTACTCTGTGTACTCAGCACTCTGTGAAATTAAGATAAATACAGAAAACAATTTTTACATTAGAACCTCCCCCACTGTGGAGCTCTTCCTGGCCACCCCCAACAAGCTCCTCCAGCAGCTGTCACCTGTGAGAGGAGTGAACAGCTCACACGTGGAATGGGGATATTGGTGTGGGGGGAGCACTCCTGCTTCTCCCTGAGTGAGCAATAAAGGCTTTTCAGCTCTTCACTGTGTATCCCGCCTCCCAACACCACAGCGGTGCAGGGCTGCAGTTCCTAGGGCTGTCCTTGTTCCAGTGGTCCCTTCCATACAGGGGCCTGTGTGGAAAACAAGTCACCTGAGCTCTACACCTGAACAGTCCAAGGGCAGATTATGCAACTCTATAATCCAACATGAAAGTAGATATTCTTGAAGCCACCTGATTTGGAAAATCTCAGTAAACCTCAGGATACCTTGAAATTCTGCAAGCAGGACTTTGGCAAATGAACTCTTTATGGTGGGGCACCACCCTAGTACAACTCAGCAGTGATTATCTTGTACTGCCCTGCTCTTCCCAGTTGTAACAACACTATGTGTACCGGAGGGCAGGTCCCAGTTATAACAGTTGGGAAGATCAAAGCAAATGTCTCAGACATAGGTTAATTTGAAACCAATGACCATTCCAGTGCCTGTGTTAAGAAAGGAGCAGTTGACTGCATGTCTTATTTTTGGCATCAGAGCAGTTAAATGTTACAGCTCTGAGCAGGGCATTCACTAATAAAGTTTTGTGGTGTCAGCACAAAGGTGCTTTTTGGTACATACTGTTGAAAAAACCAATCTTGGCCACAGTTATCTGCTGTGTTGCAGCTTTTGCTGTTTTATCGTGCCTATTACAATAAAGAGTGTTTTTCTTTAGCCTGAACTGCCACAGGCATGTGAGTGACTACATGACAAACTCCACTTAAAGGAAAAAAGTTTGTTCCCTCTGGTTTGTAAATAAGTTCAGAAAACGGCTGTATTTGTACGGAAAAGGAAAGAAAAAAAAAAAGGAACTGGAAGAAACTCAACTGTAGTTTTTCAAAATTGTTTTAAATTTAGATTTGATTCAGGGAGATGATTTAGCTAATGTACTTATTTTATAAATCAATCTTTCAATTTTTGTGGAATTGCTATATACTTTTACTCAACTAGATGAAGCTGTTGCCATAAAAGCATCTGGTTTGATACTCTTGGTTAAAACCAACAGTAATTAAACAAGGCCCGTGCCATTTTCTATAATCTGCCCAAGCTATTGTATTCTTACTCAGAATCCATTAGCAATTGACGAGGACAAATACACCCAACAAAACTGTAGTTCAAGAATTTGTTGAGAAGAAAATAATATAGTTTCATGTGTAAAGTATAATATTCTTTATTATTGCTGGAGTGTGGTGGTGCATCACGTTGGAATTTAGTTGGTTTGTGTCCAGAGGCCTTACAAATATGTCCTAAGCAAATGAAAGAAAAAAAAAAGTGGGTTTGGCATGGTAGGCAAGTAAGAGTGTCTCCATAGGTAATTAAGTTAATGAAATAGGCATGTTTGGGGATAGCTGTTTTTATTTTTTAGTTAAATCTCTAAGCCAACCCCAAATAATCCATTTATTGAGATTATTTCAGTTTCTTTACATATTTGGGAAGAGTAGTTTTGCTATTTCTAAAATAATACAATTTTAAAAATTCTTTCTGTTATCTGTGTACGAGAGCTGGTACACTGTATTAAAACTGTATCTTTGAAGAGCTTTTTTTTACTGGACTGTTCAGGCAGTAAAATATGGCGTTGGTACATCAGAGTCCAATACCTAAGAAGCTTAAAAAAGGCATATTGCAGTACGATTTTAGAATGCATAAAAAGGATTAAAAATAAGCCTGAAGTTGTTATACTGCAGTTCATCCTTCGCTGGACCATACACTGGGCACGGTTTTAGAAACAGGATAGCTAAAAGCAATCTCGGGTGAAGCAGCGACGGTCATTGCGGGGCTCGAAAGGCTGTCATAAGTAATTGTGTGGTGACACTTGGGCTTGTTATTTATGCAACCCCCCCTGCCCTTGGCCAGCTGTTTGAGGGAAGTTTAGGTGAACTGCGAGTTGCACGGCTGTGAAGCCGGTACCGCTTGAACGGAAAGGGGGTGCGGGGCTGGGCGGCCCCCAGGGCGGCTGGCTCCCCTCTCCTGGCGGTCCCCCCGTTTCCCTGTCCTGCAGCACGGGGCTGGTAGTCCTCGCTGGCTTCCAGGTACGGGCCACTTCGGAGTTTTTGCATGGACTGCTTTGTGATTAATTCACCGGGTAAAAGAAAGTTTATTTTTCTTCATCTTCTAAAAGTAGTGGACCACAGATTGAAAACAAATTACTACGTTTTGATTATTCTGATTTCATTAAACTTTTTCAATGATTTAGTATCTTTAATGGAAGAAACAGCCATCTTGTGTATGTACTGATGCAGAATAGGAAAAAATAAAAGAACCTGAAAGCCTTAGCGATCCGGGAAAATAAGTTATGACCCAAGTTTAACGTCTTTAGTGTGTTAAAGTGTGTAGAAAGATGTTATGATCTTAGTGAAAAATCAAAGCAAAAGTCTTACTGGTAAACACATAGTTCTTAATCCAAATAATATTTCCATTCAGTGCAATATACTATTTAAGAAGCTTACTATCATTTTATTATGTAAAAGTTTCATTTGGCAATGTTATTTCAATAAAATTAGTTGCTGAAAAGTAAATATTTTATGACGAGAATAATCTTATAGTTAAAGTTTTGTGCTGAATTCAAGGAAAGATTAAAAAACGTATTAGTTTGGTATTTCTTCTCTTTGTTATGCTTCGTGATTACTGGTGTTATTGCTATTGAGTGTGTTTTTCAACGATACGTTACAGTTTATTGGGGTGTAACTAAAAATAATGAGCTGTAAATATTTTCTTTTAAAGTGTAGTATCTTCCTGCTTTTAATTAAAACATCGAATGGATTATGTAAACATTTGTTGTTGAGAATGAGATGTTTTCAGTCATTTGAAAGTGCTAGTGACAGAACTGGAAATTGATTCAATAGATGCAGACAGTGGATTTGTTGTAACTGATGCTCTTTGGTTACAAGCTAAGTGGTGTTTTAACAGGAGCAGTTTTATTCCCTGGAAATTCTACAAATACTATAATGATTTCTACATCTTTAATACTTGCAAAAATGTATTGATTTATCCTTCCATCCTTCAGTGTTGTCTTGTTGACGTATCAATTTAAATACAAAGTATTTAATTCAGAAATACTGCTATCCTCTTGATTTTCTATTCTGCATAGATAAAAGGCAGCAAAACCTGCAGCTAAAAATAAGGTTAAAGTAATTATTTTTCTTCTCTTGATATTTGCTTGTACACCTGAATTCAGTAATCTTTTGTGGGAGGACTGCGTATCTACAGAAAGGGAAACCATGGCAGAAGGAACTGGTAGCAGTAAAATCCAGTCAGAGACCAGGTCTTCCAGAAGGCAAAATAGCAAGTATTTGGTCCTCTTGTGTAGAGAACAGAAAAATTGTGTACTTCATTTTAAGACTACTGAGCTTCCCACCCCCCAGCAATTTTGTATGCGTTAGTGAAATAGCAAAGGCAGAACCTCAGGTGCCCAAAGGAGTGAGTGATAGCAGTTACCTACTGGTTGTGCTACTAAATGCACATTTGCATGCCAGGTGACTAGATCTGAGGAGATGCTGCAGCCATCCTCTCGTTAAGACCTCGGTATCTTTGTGGAAAATAGAGCGGTACCATACAGGAAGGCGATACGTGGAGAGTCTGGGCTAACCAGCCGTTAAGAGTCTGGGCTAACCAGCCGTTAAGCTGCTTTTACGACCTAGCTTGGTGAAATGCAGAATCGATGTGCCCTTAGTCTGCTGATAGGAACGCCGTCCTTGAATTGTCATTGTGAAGGGGTAATTGGAGGCTCCAAGGGTAGTCAGACTGCACAGGGAAGTCGTTTTCCAATAGAACCCTCTGTCACAAAGTCATCAGCCGGGGTACTGCTGGGGACAGACTTTGGCCTTAAACTCTCAGGTTAATGTCTTAGCAGTATCGGTCTGATGAGGAAATGAATACCTTCATTTTGCCATGAAATGAAAGGGTCGGTAGAAGGGGGGAAAGGAAGAGCAACTTCCAACTGCTGTTCATGTGCAGCCGTACAAAGAGGGCGGTGACTGAGCAGAAAGGAATTCGGTGGGGTGATTGTGGCCTGTGAGCATGGCTTGGTGCTAAAGCAGGTGCTAAAGCCTGAGATTCCAAAAGGTAGGAGACGGCAGGGAAGTGCACGCTGACATCAGCTAGAACAGGACATGACTGGGATGGCATTATTGTAATATGCCACTGGTTTTACTTTCTTCAAAAACGTCAGCTGGCACCAATACAGCATGTACCACACAGCATCAAAATGCTGTCTTCTGGCAGTGCATATGCAAGACACTGGTCCATGCGTAGAGCTTCTGAGTCATGCTGTTCTGAGATTCCTCTCTGGAAACCAGATGGTAAGCTCCCAGTTGACTTTATTTTCTTATTTAGTTTCAGGATGATCAAGGAAAAATATTTTCAGTCTGGTGCTATAGCAGAGGCAGTGGCACTTCATGTGAATTTACTGACAGAATTTTCAAAAGACATATTTCAATTAAAGACTATAAATATTTTTTGTAAACGTGACACACAGAGGAAGACTCAGAATAAATTTATCATAAAAAAATGTTGCAACAAGCAAAACCAAAACAAACAAACAAAAATAATGTTCCCGAAGGGGTGGAGGAGACTATGGGGGCATTGCAGCTGTGGAAAATCTTGTAGTCATTGGCCTCTGAGATACCAGTTGCTATGTAGCATTTTGTGGGAGGTGGTATGCAGATAATCTCAGAGCATCTGTTTTCCAGGGAGATATCAGGAGGAGGAACAAGCACCCGCCCTTTTTTTGTAATGATGATGAAGGAGGGAAGAAAAAGTTCACATACACATATATGCCCTTGTATTGTACAGGTGCAAAATGAATTTTAATGCTCGATGGAACTGTGACAGCAAGTTTGGGTTAAAATGTGCAGTATTTTGTAGCATTACATGTAAGATGTATGATTGCACAAACCCCTTTGAAACCTGTTTTTAATGGAGAAGAGTGACACATATAAAAAGCTTTATTATACATTAAGCATTGATACAGCTGAGGTGAAACTTGTTCGTTGTAATTGTTCTCTTGCGTTTCCTTAACTTACACAGTAAGTATATACAGATGCAAACTGCATAGACAGTTTACAGATCAAGAGTTAGTGTGTATGTATGCTGCTCAGTGAAATGATTGGAATGGGTGTGTGTGTGTGTGTATATGTGTGTGTATATACACACACACACACACACACATCAACTAAATGTTGCTATTGCATGGCCTATCCTTAATCCACCACAGTCACAAGAAATTTTGCTAGTCATGCCATGAGGAAGAAGTCAAACTTAGAACCGCTCTGGACACTGCTCAGTAAGTCAAGTAAGGCAGTTAATGTCTAAGAGCAACTCAGCCGTATTAAGTAGTTAACAGTATTGCATTTCCTTGGAACATTAGGCCACACCTCCACAAAAGGCTCGGGGATAACCAAACATGAATTTACAGTTCATTAACTACTCTCTGGTATCTGCCCACTGTCTCTGTATGTTGTGTCAAAAACTTATGTGCAGTAGCGTGATGTGCCCTTAAGCTCATCCTTATTTTATTTTGTCGAGTAGCTGTGCCTTTATAAAAATAACCTTTTAACAATATTAGTGAAAATTAATACATGATCCCCACAGTCAAACACTGAAGTAACTTTTATTTTGGTAATGTTCTGTTATTTACCTTACAAGAATGCTGATGTCTTTCCTGACTTCTGAGAATGAGCATAACGTGTATGCCCTGTAGACGTCTCACATTCCCATAACTTGTACTGTGTTACAAACACGCATTTGCTATCAGGTGGGCAGGCTCTAGTTTCTTTGTGTTCCCCTCCTCCCGGCCCCCGCTGTGATGATGTTGGCTGCAGGGAGGTAGAGCCATGGCTGCTCCCTGGCGCCAGAGCAGGAGGTGATGGTGGGGAGCTGCCTCGGGGCCACAGGAGCTGATGGGAGTAAGTGTTGGGGCAGCTGGCATCTCCTGCAGCCTCTAACCAGCTCTGGAGTCCGTCCTTCTAGTCACATTGGGCTGAACCCACCCCTGCCTTGAGAGCAAACAGAACTGGCTACTTTTCTTCCCGGAAATCTTGTTACTCAGTATTTTATTTCCCTAGCTGTGGTTTTGGGGATATTAACCTGCTAGTAGTTTCCATTCCTTAATACGTTTTTGTTATTTTTAGTTCTCTGTATAAAATGTCTGTCCTGCTGCTAGATGTTCAATATTTTTGCTTTGCTATTTCCTCAAATCTTAAAGCGCTGCGTTTTGTCTCCCTTAATATTTCCCTCATGTTAAATTTAAATAATTTGCCTTTTATCTCTGTCCATCTAGCTGCTTCTGCTGTCTTCCTTTAATTTCCTTTCTGAAATATGGTTGCATCATTGCAGCCAGTATCTCTATTTCTTCTAACATTAGATGTACAAGAGCTATTTTGGAACACTTTTGTGTGCTATGGCTTCTCAGTTTTGATTATCCCAGTCGAGGACCAAAATTCATGTGAAGTATTTCTGCAATATTCTCTACTGAGAACAGCAGATTCTTTGACTTCATAGAAATACGTGAAAGATTCCTGTAAGTGGATTATAAAAGTTTGCTATTTTGATGGATGATATCATTGCAAAAAGTTGTGTTTTCTTTTTTTTTCTTGTTAGATGGGAAACTGGTACAAATTATGCGCATATGAGACTAGAGATGTGCCTCCTTTGGTAGAAGCATTGATGTCAGATATGGAGTAAATGGTGTGCAGCTTCTTCAGTTTTGTGACATCTTTGGTTAAGATGATGGCTGTGTATCATTTAGTATTGTATTATAGAATCATAGAACGGTTTGCGTTGGAAAGGACCTTAAAGATCATCTCGTTCCAACCCCCCTGCCATGGACAGGGACACCTTCCACCAGACCAGGTTGCTCAAAGCCCCATCCAACCTGGCCTTGAACACTGCCAGGGAGGGGGCATCCACAGCCTCTCTGGGCAACCTGTTCCGGGGTCTCACCATACTTATTGTGAAAAATTCTTCCTAGTATCTAATCTAAGACTACGCTCTTTCAGTTTAAAACCGTTACCCCTCGTCCTGTCACTACACGCCCTTGTAAAAGTCCCTCTCCAGCTCTCTTGCAGGCCCCTTCAGGTACTGGAAGGCTGCTGTAACGTCTCCCCGGAGCCTTCTCTTCTCCAGGCTGAACAACCCCAACTGTCTCAGCCTGTCTTCATAATACTAATCTGAGTGGATAGACACATGCCTCCAAAACTACAAGGATTCTATGCAATAGTACTGTGTCATAGCTGAAAAGGGAAAGAAAAGGTTGTGCCTGTGATCATTTGACACAGTTCGTCGTGGACGCTGAGAATCTTTCCTGCGCTGCAATGAAGAATTAATGTTTCCTAATAAAAAAAGCTGTCAGAGATTGAGGATGGCATTTTTTCCCTTTGTGGGATCTAAGAATGATTATTTATGGCATGTAGGTGGTTGTAGTTTAGACAGAGTTCTGATGGAGAAAGAGACAAGGCTCTTTCTCAGGGGCAGAGTATACAGTCTCTACTGATCCCTTGTTTTTAGTGCTTTATTTTTAGATGGACTATTTTTAAACAGCTTGAAATACAAAAATATTTGGTTTTTTTCCAGTTAAAAGAAAACCCCGTTGTGACACAGCATGACTCGGTCTTTTTATAGCCACATCAAATACGTGTTGCTTAGGATGATGTAAAAATACACAAACAATAATAAAGGCAAAAATAAGGAAACGGCAGTTGCTAATGTAATGCAATGTGGAGGGCAGCAAAAAAAAAAGTTCTGTAAATAAATGTCTCATCAATATTTATTATTCATTCCAAACAAAACAAGAATATGCTTTAACTGTATCATACCGAAAGCAGTACAGAAAGTATAAACAGTATTTAGTACATAGACAGTATTTTACATCCCCTCTCTTGGTATTAATGTAGCAATTGGCTTAATCCGTTAACAAGTGGGTGTCAAGGGAGATGTACAAAGTGAGAGTAGAATTAATTTTTAGGTTCTTAGGAGTCTTGATTGTTTTGATGCTGAAGATAATAAAGTTGTTTAGGTGGAGAGGACAGTGCTGCCTATCCTCTACCCAGGTGGTAACTGTCTGTGCGCTCCTGAAGCAGTACGGCTTGGAAACAGTAGGCTCCTAGCTCGCAGGGTCATCTTGTGACTCATAAATATTATTCTTGTCAGTGCAAAACAGATCTGATTTTGAGCCTAAAACAGCAACCAAATGAATAATAACAGCTGACAGCAATGTGGTACACGCCTTTAATTCCAGCTTTGCCAGCCCAGCCTCCATTCCCCTTGCAACGTCAGGTGCTGGCTTTGAAGCTCAGGGGGAGCCTGAAGGCGGCCTGGCAGCTAAGTTGTTCAACACTCCTGTTTCCACTTCTGTGGCTTTTAGTGGGCTGTTGATGTGTTTTGGGGTTTTCTTGTATTTTTCCTAGTCTGCCAAGCTCATCTTTTTTCAGCTGCTCAGGCATTGTTAGTCCTGACACAAAGACTTCCATTTGCTTATTTATTGTATAGTTGGACCATATCTTTCACTGAGGAAACCTGAGAGAAGCCAAGTTGCTATTTGCTGACATCCGAACTGCACGGCTAGGCCCAGGAATGGACCGCAAGCTCTGAGCCTCTCTGTCCGCCCAGATCTGACCATGCCACAGGGGAGCTCTGTTCCAGTTACTGAGTCCTCGCTGTGCTACTGCTGACATGAGGACGTGCGGCATCTCTACTGGCCCTTTTTCTGCTGGCTCTGAAGTTCGTGGTCAGTCCCAGGAGTCCTAACCAGTCCCTGGAGCAGGTGGAGAGGAAAACATGTTGTGTGAAGAGCAACAGAGGACAATTAGCAGCTGAGTGAATTAGTCTGAGTCCTCTCTGCAAAAGCAGGTTCAAGTTAAGCTGGGCATCAGCTATCTAGCTCAGGTGTAAATTCTCTCCAGATTAGAGTACTGCATTTTTATGTGGATGGTAGAAAGCTCTAGCTAAAATAAGGGTTAAATTCTCAAGAAATGTGCAATAAGAACAAATTGTTAGTGTTTGCAATATGGGTAATTGAAAAGCATTGTAATTTTTAAGTATATATCATTGACCTTTTGGAAATATGCAGCCTGGAAAAATACGGAGAGTTGCTTTTACAACTGCTGTGATGTGGAGGGTTTTCAGATTATTTATGACACAAAGTTGTTTTTTTTTTTCCTTCAAAACTATATGAAAACCAGTTAACTCTTAGGTGGACGGGGCTATAGTACCATTTGGAAGTGACTGAAGTTCATATTCAGGTTAGGCTCTGTAGTCATCACTCATGCTTGGAAGAGCAAGAATTTGGAGGTAGGTGGTGTCCCATAGAAACAGCACTCCCTGTTTTGTTGCCCAGACCAAGGAGGTGCTAGCCACTGTGCGTGGCCATCCTGCTGGTGTTAGGTTCCTGGAGAAGGAAGAGTGAGAGCAGAACTTAACCACAGATGCAGTCAGGCACTATTAAAGCTTGAGCTTGTTACTAGATCCCGGGGAGAAGTCTGACAATAATCTAGTTATGATTTGCTGCTGCTCTGTATATTTGCATGTAAGGCCATGCTTCAAGGGGGAAAAAGTAGTCCCGAACTACTGATAGAAACTGCCATTTAAAATGTCGTGCAGTATTAATGTGCTACCACTCTCAGTTGTCTTCCATGCTATTGCTGTCTTGGATAGTTAGGCTGCTGCCTTTTCATTAAATTTCTCTGCATCCTTTTCCATTTGGCTGTATGTGATACTGTAGCACTCAGATTTGATTACAGCTGCACGTTAAAGCAGTGTGTAAATGCTGGGGAGAGCGGCTGTCAGGGCAAGCTGAGCTTTCCTGGCGCAGCCCCTCTTGCTTGTGTGCTGGTTTGCATTGCTTTTGGGAAAGAACCCTTTGGCCTGGTAGTGTGTGGCTTAATCGCAGTCAACAAGTCACTGACTGTTACAAAGCCTGCTGTTTTGCAAACTGTGTGCACATTTTCTATGTATCCCGTGGTTTTGTGAGCTTTGTCATCTTCTCAGGGAATTTACTGGGTCTGATGCCATAGCTTCCAATAGGAAGCTTCATTGTTTTCCCACTCTGGTTTCTTATTTTCTGTAGGTTACTCTATTACCTATATCTATTATCTATATACTAAATATCTATATACTAAATCACATTCTGTATAGCTTTGTGAAGAATGTAATTCTCTGCATTTATTTTGATACTGTATCTTTTTGTCCATCCTGCCAGTTCCTTTTTCCAAGTGCAACATCACAAATAGCTGATGAGTACGCTGAAGGAAATTATGCTTCTCTGTTGGACTTCTTTTTTCTCCAATAACCTGACCTTCAACTGATTTTTTCAGTCATGTCTTTTATAACAATTTCCAAAAATTAATTGCTTCCTTCATTTTCTCAGTGCTTCCGGATCACTGCTTCCATTGTGCAAATATAAAATATGCAAGATTCATGCAAACTAAGCTTATTCAAGATTATTATTTTATTGAAGCTCATGTAAGGTTGTGGATGTTCAAGAAAATTGCTGAGATTGTGTGTTTTCGGACATGTTTACCCTTGCTGTGCTATATTTAAAAGCTTTCTTGTAACTCAAGTTTGCAGCTGTTCTTCAGTGTTGTTATCAGTGGCGGAGCTGCATCGGTGGTAGCAATGGCTGGAGAATTAATAGAAAACACACGTAAAGCCTACAAGTTCTGAGCTGTCTGCAGTAGTAAAATGGGTCTGTTTTAGTCCAAGTGAATTTAACTTGAGATAAAAATCCAGTTGGTCCTTGGTTTTTATGTCAGTCAAGCTGAGATTAGACTAACCTATAGGCCTGACTCCATTTGCTAATATACATTATGCATTAAATATGTGTCTTCATTAGTTTTTGTTGGGTTTTCCCCCTAACAGATGCAGTGAAGTTTGTGGAACAACGTAGTCTAAAACTAGCGCAAGGAACTCTTTTAGCCAACCCAGGTTAAAATAAGAACCTTGTGCAACCCTGACTCCGTTTGTAGTTCCCACTCCTATGCCTGTTGTTGGTACAAGTGCTTGACTATTTACATCACGAAACAAACACACTTTAGTGTTGGTACAGTTGCATAGGTCGTTTGCTGGCGCAGAAGTGCGTACACACAAAAGTTGCACCTCTGTAAGTTGCGAATGTTCTGTTTCAAAATACTTGAGTGCAGTCAAAGTGTTCAGAGTACCTAAATTTTCTTATTTAAGATGTAAGATTATGCACTATTTTATTCTGCAAAATACTTTATCATAATAAATTGCTTGTATGCTGGTGAATACGACTTGCTCTCACAATGTACGTGAGAGCAGTGTAGCTAAATCACATTGAAATTGTGGTATTAGAAAATGAGTGGAATACAGAGAATTGCCGTTTCGTTGGCCACATCTTCCTTGACAGCATACTTGATAACTTCTCAGTGTAAAATGCGTTAATTCCAGCATCACCGATTTCAGTATTGTGTAAACAAAAATTGAAGTATAAAAAGGCAAGAGGGCAGAAGTCCATTAACATTATCTGCCAGGCTACAGAAAATGGGTTTGGAGAGCAGATCTGTAGCTGAATCAAGAGCATTGATCTAGACTGGATTTAAATTTGTCTGTGGGTGTTTCTATAGAACCTAACTGCTGTTCAAATTGGCTGGAAAAAAACAGATTTTGATTTCAAGTGCTACAGCTTGAAATATCACAAGTTTTCAGTAGCATCCTGAAATAGTAGTCACTGAGTGTGGGGAGAGAGTATCTATTTAGACGACAGTTAAGCATGGTGACTAACAGATCAAAAGGGGCTGTTGAGACATGCAGCCGACGAGCTGCCTAGCATAATCTGGAGAACATCACTTACTGCGTTGGGCTCGCAGCTTCCATTTGAGTAACAGCATATGTGCAGGTTTGACCTAAAAGCCTGTAAAGGATGGAGAATCCGCTGTACCCAATTTAGTCGATCAGGTGGTAATCATCCTCCCTGCTAATAGTTGCACTGTAGGAGGGTAGCATTTGCATCCTTAGCTTCCAATAACTGCATCTCAGTTGGAATAATGTTTTTTTTTCCTGCTAGATTTAGAAATGTCTGCCATCTGAAATCCCTTCTGTGTGCAGACATCCACAAAACCCCATGGAATTACTTTGTAGTTTTTGAGGGGAGTGCAAATTCTTTAATAGTTCAGAGGCAAGCCAGTTGACGTGATTTATGTACGCTTTTGTATAATGTCTGGATCAAGGAATAAATTCAATGAAAGAAAAACATTTTGGAAGTTGGAATTTGAGTAGATTGTTTTCAGTTATTTAATGCTAACGAGAAATGTAGTAACCTTTTTCATGCTTATTGTGCTTTCCCGCAGGGCAGCAAAGGACACTACAGATACCACTGGCAGAGCCACAATGTCAAGCACAGTGGAGTGGATGATATGGTCCTTCTTTCCAAAATCACAGAGGATTCTATAGTGGAGAACCTAAAGAAACGATACATGGATGATTATATTTTTGTATCCTTTATAGTGTTGTTTTTAGCCATGGCCCTGTGGACTTGCTGAGGCAATGTGAAACTAATCATATGTGTGTATTCTATTTTAGCAGATTACTGAAAGATGCTGAGCATTTTATGTGACAGTTCACCTGAGATTACACAAAATGCTTTGTAAACTGAGCTAATTATGAGGGTTGAATTTAAGATCTGAGAAATTATTTTAAGGTATTATTTTTGATAAGTTGAATTGTTCTTGTCATTTTTGAAGAAAGGCCTGTAGATCCATATGCTTCTATATCTGTGTGACCCCTGAAGCTACTGCGGTAATGCTTTTTCTGCTAGCAAGAACTAATATGTTTAAGGCGTATATACATGTCTTGATACCACGTTGTCTTCTATACCCTCTGAATTCTAATGCTTTCAAAGTAGCATTTCTTCTGTGACATAACCCCATTTACAACATATTCTGCAATTGTTAATACTGTGAATCATGGGCTAATGGAAACAGGTGAACGTGTGAATGTCTGTAAATCTACAGTGTTTGCAGTTTGAGTTTTTTTCTATGATTAATGAAAACATGAAGGATTTAAATACCTGAACATATAACCTAACAAGAAAAGCAGATTTCAGCACCTAAGGTTTTCTTTTTATTTTGAAATTTCGTATGAAAGGAATTCCTTGAGATAAGAATAGTCACTATTTCATTTTTGCTTTCACAATGTAACATGAGCTGCAATAATGAATTTGGTAGACACTAGTCAATATGATTGTGTACTAGAAAGTGATACTGTTTCTTCTTCTGCTGTAGCCAGGTTTTCAGGCTTCCTAATTGTATCTGGAGAATAGTTTCCTTGGAAGAGCTGACCTTTTTTTAGAAAGGGAAGGAAATATAACATCTCCTGGCTATTTCCATATATTCAGATGCTTAAGAGCTAAGTAGCAGCTCAATTTAGCAAGGTCTGATAGAGGAAAATTAATGTTGCAATTGTGCTGACATTTCCATCCCAAACTGCAGAGGTTTTTAGTATGTGTGCGCACATGAATTTGGATCCTCTGTTCAATAAAGTACCTCACCATTAGTAAATTTGAAAACTTGAATAAAGAAACTTGATAAAGTTGCACAATATTTGTCAAACTCTAGTATTGGGGCAAGTATAGCTGTCTTCCTGTTAGTAACACGAGCGCTTTTGCCCCTGTGGAATGCTGCATGTTCCATGTAGTACTTTCACAAAGTCTTCACTGCTCTGTGCTGAAGAAATGGTTTTATGCTTTTTTTTCTTGTAAAAATGAGATTAACATGGAGATAGTCTATGTACAGAAGCAGGAAGAAGTATTTTTTCCAAGGGGCCTTGTGGTCACATGAGGGATCAGAGTTTTCTTTTAAAGCATTATAATTCCTTTGTGTAGGGAAAAAAGACTCCCTTTGCAGTTCTGCAAAGGCTTTTCATTCTAAAATGGAGATAATCTCTTGAATCTTTCAATTGTGTGTATGTCCACCCATGAATGAACATTTCTGTGTGCTACGTTGTGTAGAGATTACAGAGCCATCCCAGAAAATGCTGGTGTTGTTTACCAACAGAAAACTATCACTTTGGATGTTTATACTGACACAATGAATGCTTGATTTATTATATTCAAGACCCAGATGCTGTCATTCTTCTTTGAATTAGATTAAAAAATGCATGAGGAAAGCATTGCAAATTAACAATACAGAAATTATATTCACTGAGTTACACTTCTCTAACACATTGCTGTTTTGTGCTGTGGCACCACAATGATAGATTCTCATACAGGGTAATCCAGCAGGATAAATTTGTTAATTTTCCTACCTTTGTACGGAAAGCTTAGATAGTAGGTTTGCCTATGAACAATTCCAGAGTGTTAAATGAAATCTGCAGTACAACATTTTGGACNTGATAGATTCTCATATAGGGTAATCCAGCAGGATAAATTTGTTAATTTTCCTACCTTTGTACGGAAAGCTTAGATAGTAGGTTTGCCTATGAACAATTCCAGAGTGTTAAATGAAATCTGCAGTACAACATTTTGGACTCATTGACATGGGTACGCTGCTAACTCCCAGTCCTGTCTGTAAAGTAGTATCAGTTGCTTCATGTATGTATACTGCAGTTCTAATCCCAAAGATTTCTAAAGTATTTTGTAAATGGTAGGTACATGTGCAGCTAAACGCAGAACATTGAAATACTAACATTCAAAATGTTGCAGAAAAGCTTTCTGGGACTAATAATAGCTTGAACTGAGAGTCTTCTTATAGGGCAGCCTGCAGGATAAGACTCCTAGGGACGTTAATAGTTACACTCATAAAATAACACCACATACTGAATTCCCTAATTCCCTTAGCTCCCCCACTAGTACGTGCAGCTGAGTAATTGTCCAATTTAGCTCTGTAGTGGCTGTTTCCATACGAATATGCACGCTCAGCACTCTCTCTGTGAGATCAGAATGTGTCACTACACCGTATTCTGCAAAGGTCAAAACAATCTTTTCTGATACTGACGATACGACCTCCTCAGTTACAAAGGAGTAAAACAGTTTAAATATGCCATTTCCTTTCTGTATTTTTATTGAAGGTGTGTAGTGTTTGGGCCTCTGATACATATTTCTATACTTAGCTTGTCCTAAAAGAAATATTTTGATAATATGAAAGTATCCCATTGAATTACATGTTTATATTCTTGTGAGCATGCTAATTTCATTTTTTATTAACAATTGTTGTGAACTGTGTGGTTTTTACTATTTTTTGAAGCTGTGCTGTATTATGTAGTAGATAGAAAAGTTATTTGGCAGTCCCTAGTGGTAACGTAATACTTTATGAAACTGTAGTTACCTTAACTTCTTTTGAATACAGACATATATTGGCTCTGTGTTAATCTCTGTGAATCCTTTCAAGCAAATGCCATATTTTGGGGAAAAGGAAATTGAAATGTACCAAGGAGCAGTAAGTAAAGCAGTCTAAATGTACTGCAGTATTCCGGGGCGTGTAAATACAGTTCTACGTGGTTAAACTCTTGGCAGCATTTCTTTCTGGGTTTTGGTGGTGTTGTACTAGCCTGGGAGATCCTGGCTGATATCCATTACCATATATTGAGTCTTCAAATTGGATTCCATTCAACATAGGATTAGTATTTCAATAAAATACTTGTATTGATTAAGCCTTATCAGATTTCTCTCCTTGACACATCCTTCTTCCTGCAAAGGCAGTTTTTAAGCTATTCTGTGCTTAAAGTGTGGCGCACAATACAAAATGTCCATTAGGGAATTTGGAGACTGTGACTTGACAACTCTCAAACCAGACAAGAACAGTAAAAAAAATGAGATACCAAAATTAGATGCCACTTTTGAAAATACAGTTTGAAGAGCGAGTCAGCACAATGATGTTAGGGACTTAAAATTCAGTTTCCCACTCTGCTCGAGTTGGGCATGCCCATAGATTCAGGAAACCAGTCGGTTTGAGTGGACTCAGTGGATGAAAACGAGACATACAGCACCAGACTCTGTGTAGCGGTTTAGGTAGTTTATTGTTAGAATATGACCGCTGGTGGAATAGGCTTAAATTATGTGAGTTTCTCTTGGACGAGTAATATATTTCAAGCACAGACTATTTTGAGAGCAGTGTGTTTATGATAGTTTCGGAGAAAATTATGGATGAGAAAAAGATCAGTAACAAAACCCAGAGACTTCGATTTGTTTTTATTAAAGGAACAAAAAAATTACTGGGGAAAATTCAGTATAAAGTGGGATTCAGAATTGTTTTTCCAGGAAAACAGTTCTTCCAATTTAAATAAAAATTTCTATTGCTCTTTCTGCATTGTTTAATGCTGTGTTGAAAACTTATTCTCTATTTCCCCTCCTAGGCACAATATGAAAACCCACCACATATTTATGCTCTTGCAGACA
>VZSC01000377.1:9589-29867 GCA_013398225.1 Steatornis caripensis
TTTTTACAGTGTTTTGTAAACTATCTTAATAAATCTGAGAGAAAAATAGCAACTTGAAAATGGAATCACCTTTGTCTGAACTTTCAAACCACAAATTGTGGACAGCAGTATAAATTATGAACACATAATTTAGTCTCCTGAGGCACTTGATTGCTTTGGCTGCTCATTGTTTGTGAGCCGTTATGAATATGCTTGAGGACCAAATTATCTCTAATAATTTAGCCTAGAAACATAAAAAAACCCCTATTTCGCTTTGGGACAGACTATGTATAAAGCTAATACATGTATTTGTGAATTCCTCACAGTTTCCTTTCCGCTTTCAACTGTTGCTACTACAATCAGCCTACAAACAGTTAAAGCAACAACTCCAGAACATTTTGGTTTTTGAAAACTGCTAGCTGCACATAACGGCAAAAATCACTCATTGTCTTAGAACAACTGTGAGGACAGAAAAGAACAAGTCCAGAACTCTTTGTCAAAAACTAATAGTCTCATCTGCTAACCTTGAATTCCTTTTGACTGTTTTAATTACTAAGTAGCACTGCAGTTGATTAGATCACATATTAATCGTAGCTTCGATATGTGTAAATTACAAAGAGGTAAAAAACCCAAGCAGTCCATAAAGAATTTTTGATGTAAAGCGTGCATGTGTGTTCTGTTTTTCAGAGTACTGTTAAGAACTGGGAGATATAGTAGTAAAATGGATATTTTGATTTTTCTCTTAATGAAATACTTACCTAAAATAATATAAGCTCTAAATAGATTTTTGACACTTCTTAGGTCAGAAGGTTTGCAGCAAGCATTACGAAAAATAGAAATGCTGACAATTTGTATAGCATTTTGTAGTGGATTTTAGTCTAACCCTACAACCAAATAGTAAATACACTAATGATCACTATGAGAAGTTATTTTTTTCTTTTAAATCATAAATTTTGAGAATTTCTTTGAATGTTTCTTAATTACCACTCAAAATTACTTTCTTGCCACCACTGCTTTCAGTATATGACTTGTGTATGTGTAGTTTGTATCAGTTGCACACCTCAAGAGTTTGCATTGGGGAAGTATAAACAAATGAAGAGCACAAAAGAGATACTGGAGTCAGGTGTAATGTTTAGTTTTTTTCTTATTTGTAAGGTCTGTATCACTTCTCAGTTATGGAAGATGTTGCTCCTGGTGAACCAATAGGAAGGGTGAAAGCAAATGACCTGGATATTGGAGAAAATGCTAAATCATCCTATGATATTATTGAAGGAGATGGAATGGATATATTCGAAATTACTACAGATGCCCAAACTCAGGACGGCATTATTAGAGTGAGAAAGGTAAATGATATCTATGTTAAAAAATTGTTTATCTTCTGTACGACTACCCAGCCAGACTGTACTCTGTAAAAGATGGTGGATTTCCAAGGGTTCTTTTATCTGTGAATGAGGTGTTAAGCCACTGAAGTGATAAAATAGGGATGTATTAACCATGTCCCTCAAAATTGCTGTGTAGGTGGCAACTGGGGACATCCAGGGAAGTATTTTCTGTGCAGAGCATGTGTTAATCTGGGCTTGTGCATGGTCAAATCATACAGGTTTTGCTTCCTTGGTTCCAAAGGAAAAGAGTAGATTCAAATTTGCTTTGTTGGTGATGTAAACTTCCATAAAATCTTGGCTGAGTATTCATCAAATATGTAGCATAAAGCACTCTAAATGAATCTTTGCTTAAAAAACAAACAAACAAAAAAACCCCAAAACCCCCAACTAAAAAAACCCCACCAGAAAACCAAAACATTACATTTCAGTGAAAAAAGAAGATCCAGTGAGTACAGGTAATTAATATTTAATTTGTATCTGTAATTAAAGAGGTCAGGCAGAGTACCCATCCAAAGTTTATATTTTCTGTTTCTCAGTTAGTGCATCAGCACTGTAGATGCAAAATAAAATCATGTATGTTTATCTAAATTTAGATCTCTTTTCCTAAAGAGAAAATTATGATATACATCCCTGATCTTTCTTACTGTTATTCGTTGTATGCTGTCGCCTCTTTTGTAAACTAAGGCAATTAGCCTTTTGCCCCAGTTCCCTTGGCTTTATTTCATAACTGAGTCTCTAACATAATGTTGTTTCATATATTCATTTTGACAGCAGTAATCATTTTGATTCTACTACAGTAGATGATGTATGGAAGGTACTGTTCACCAACAGATTTTCTCCAGCATAAATTCATGGGCTTTAGACAATGCAGTGTAGATTTTCAATATGATACTCTGATTAAGCGTGACTAAATGTATTGGGGTGCTGTCATTTCTGTAAATCATATGAAAAGCAATTGAAAAAGTTATATAGGAACTATGATTGGCAAATTGTGAATATGCTGATTTATAAATCACCATTCATAATTACAAAAGCTTTTAAGTGCTGCTAAAAAAGCAAGATTTTCTCATGTTTACTAGAATTTCTGAGAAAGAGCAAATCCCATTAGAGCTTGATTTATACCTGAAAAAAATCAACAAAATTTGAAAGTATACATATCGAAGGCTTTGACAGACTTCCTGAAGGTTCCTATTTGTGCTCTTCCTGGTATTTGCATTGCAGATTCAGAGTTTCTGTGTCCTTTTCTTTTTATCCCTGGGATATTGTAATGCAAATCCTAATATCTTTCCAATGCTTGGCAATTTGCATCTTTGAAATTTGTATCATTGTGAGACACAAGAGAATTATATAGTGAATATACTGATATGCTTCAAGACTCAAACTCGAATCTCCTCTAATGAAAAATTCTAATATTCGCAAGTGTCACAATTTGGTTTTTATTTGGTATTTCGTTCCTTTAAATCCGCTGTGTTTTCATCTTTTACATTTTAATATGGATCTGTAAAATAGTAAAAACAATGGTGACATGGCAGGTATATTGATAGAATAAAGTAATCGCTTTTGTGTTTCTCTCTGAAAAAAAAAATACAGCAATAGGAATTGCTACAGTTTTAAGAAATTCCTAGGAGATGTCTACCTCATTTACCCCCATAAACAGAAACAGAAAAAAGCAGAGTTACCTGAAGTGCAATAATATTGAAGTACTTTCTTATATTATTAGCTCTACATTTTTCTGCATAATGCCTCTCATGTCCAACAAACAATAATTGCTAGGTCTTCACATTTCTCACATTGTTCTGGAGGTAATAAAATATTTATTCTTTGTGGAGCTAGTATAATTTTTTTTCTTATCTCCAACTAACAAAGCACTGATTAAGTACATGATTAGTATGCAAGTCATGTCATCTCCAACAAATTTGTAGTATTTATCTGATATGTAATTGTAATGGTATAATTCATGAGAGAGAATATTTTAGTAAATTTCTTGTGAAAAGCAAGAAAACAGAGAGTCTTGTTTTCTCTGAGGCTGGTGAATAAACAGATATCAATATATGCCCAGAAAATTTGCAGGTTGAATTTCTGGGAGTGGGAAGTGATTGCATTAAAACTCACTGAATGTGCTTAAATGCACATAACTTTCATCCATCAGCGTTATATTCATTTGTTCTTTCTCTGTGGCCATTAGTAAAAGATATTTATCTTTGTCATTCTTAACAGCCACTGGACTTTGAGACCAAAAAATCCTATACTCTGAAGGTAGAAGCAGCCAACGTTCATATTGATCCTCGCTTCATCAGTGGAGGACCATTCAAGGATACAGCAACAGTAAAAATTGTAGTAGAGGATGCTGATGAGCCACCAGTCTTTTCATCACCTACTTACCTACTTGAAGTGCATGAAAATGCTGCTATTAACTCTGTGATTGGTCAGGTGACTGCCCATGACCCTGATGTGTCTTCCAGTCCTATAAGGTAGTGCTGCGTTAAAGTTCTCTCTGAAAAAACTGCTGACAGAATACTAAGTATGTTTTCCCATAAGTAATATGACACTGTTCTCATGCTGTTTTGTTTCTGTGAAAATACGTGTATAGGGTTTGTTTTATGATGTTAGATGTATCAGTTCAGATCATTTTAAAAATCACAAAAATGCTCCTTGCCACATAAGTAGTCTTACGAAACTGTAGGAGAGCAATGAAAATAAGAAACGGGGTGTATGAGGTCGGATGGGGTTGAATCCTTAGTGTGTATCTCTGCAGTTATTTTAAATAATCTGCTAGTGTCTGCACTAGCGATATTGACTTTGTTGCATTGTCAAGGCTTAAGGCTGGGCAGGCTATTAAATGGACGACAGATGCTCTCTATTAACCCTTTCCCTTCCCACAAGGAGAAGAGAAAGAGAAAAGAGAGAGAGACTAATGAGTTGAAAAAATTGAAACAGCTTTAATGAAACAGTAACAGTAAAACAAGAAAAGGTATAATAATAATAATAATAATAGGAAAATAATGAAGTATATACAAACATATACAAAACCAATATTGAGCTCCCCTGATGATAACCACATCACCGCAGACATGGCAGGCAGGCACTTGGAAAGTTCCAGACTGGACCCAGAGGCAGACAGGAGCTGCATTCAGAAACACACAGATCAGAATCAAAGGCAGAAGAAATGGAGAGTCCTCCTCCTCAGACAGTGGCCATGGAGGAAGAGAGCTTGGCCCTCATGATATCTCAGCTTTATACTGAGTATAACATGGAATACTCCCTTTGGTCAGTTTTGGGTCAGCTGTCCGGTCCGCTCCTCACCGTAGCTGCAACCCTTTTACACCGTTTCAGTTACAGCACATAAGAAAGTTAGTAGAGCCCAGCAATGATCTTAGTTTCTATAGGAATAAGTATCAGCAAGAGCCTTTCTGCATACCATTCATACCGTTACTCCAGCAATTAACTATAAACATCAAGCATTATCACTCCTAGAAGCAGACACTGTCTGAAGAAATGTTCTGTTAATTTCAGAAAGTGCAGTCACTTAGAAGAGACTTAACCGAAAAGTAAAATTACTAAACAGAAAATTGGTTGTGTCCTAGCTCAAACCAGGACGTGGATGTAGTTCTAAGGTTGTCAATAGATATCTGTTCTATCAATATTTTGGTTAGAGCTTTTGTGTACATTTTTTATAAAAACCCTAGCAACACAAAAATGTGAATCACCTTATGTGCTACCAATACCACATCTGCTGCGCATTAATCTTACACACAAAGGCTCAGTAAACTCAGAGTATTGCAGTACCATAAATGAAATAAAATATGGATATCTGTGAACATGGAAATAGTCTGATAATTGAGTCATGAAACAAAACATTCAAGAATTTAGAAAAATAGTTACAGAAAACAACCTGGGAAGAAACTTCTCCCATATTCATTTTTTTAAAACAAAAGTTTAACATCATTTCTATCCAATACAACAGTACTTTGTTTTTCATGCTTGCTTAGAGGAGATGAAACGTATTGTCTGATCTTTCCATCACTTCATCTAAAAGGCATGAAGCTATCATAGATTTACAAGCAGGTGTATAGATGGATTACCAGTCTGGTTCTGAACCTGCCCACTTTATGGAAACACCTGAAGAAAGTTATTTAGCAGTGCCTTGTGTCAAATGCAGAGTTTTGGCAGTGGTTATTAGTCTGAAATCTCTGTATCAGCAAAGAAATTTAGGTACCTCTAGATGGATGACAATAAAGGATGCATAAGTTGTATGGGACTTTTCTCATTGTTGATATTGAGCCCTAATTCTGGGTAAACAAAGGGATCTTTGAATGGCTAAGTGATAATGTGATGTTCAACTGAATTATGCTTTCATTATCCATTTCTCCAATGAACATGAACTGCTTCTTCATACTGGTTCTGAGGTTAGCCTAACTATATTATATCTTTCATAGACCAGTATTTTTAAAACGAGCAGCAAAATTTCTCTTGTATCTTTTATTTTCTATTTTGCTGTGCATGTTGCTTAGAGGCCTGACTCACTTTTAAGCCTGGTGTTGAAAAGGATTTATGAATTTGGCAAATAACTGTAAACATGGTCACTAGTTCGTCTTATTCTAGCTTAGTCATTTCAGAAGCATGCATCAGTGGCTCACATCTTACCACACCTAGACTGCATGCATCTCTCTTGGGAAAGAGACCTGGTGAATTCAGCTAAGTTAGTTGTAAAGCTTTACTGTAGTTTATTTATTGAGAGTGGCACATTCTGGCTTATAGTATAATTAGGTTTGAAAGATCATTATCTATTAGCACAAAAATCTATTGATTCTAGTAGTACTTTTATTTTGTGCTTCTGTTGTTATTTTATAGCCATGGTCTATTTATCTGCAGTAAATTATCTTGGATAAAGCATGATCCAAGTGCATAGAAAAAAGCATCAGGAATAATCTTTCTTCCTATACTGTCTCTACCCTCCTATAAATCACTGCCATTCAGTGCCTTTCTCTGTGGAGAGATAAGCTTCACTGTGGCAGGTTTTCCCCATTCATATTGACAGAGATATCATCTTTGGCACCAGTTGATCATTTTCTTAATTCACAGCAGGCCTTAAAAGCCTAGATACAATATTTTTTGCCTCCCTCATGGTGCAGCTGTTTATCTGTCACTAAGTACCATGTCTGATCTGCCTGGCATTAATAAACAATGTTGATTTACCACTGATGAGGTATCAGTACTGTGATTCAAGTCTCGGCAGGTGCAGGAAAAAAGGATTTCTGCTCTTATTTACATTGGTCCAAATAAAGAATAGATCAAGTTAAGTCATAACAGCAATATCAATAGTGCAGGAGCAGGACTGAGAATCATTTTAAGTCTTCTGTTAAACCACTATGGAGTTGTTCCTGTAATTGCCGTAGCAGACACATAAACTAACCAAAGCTTCCCTATAACCTGTGCTAGGTTTATGGCAATTTCAAAAGATATTAGTTCCCAAGATATTCTTTTTTCATTTTTAGAGAAATACATGTTTTATGTATAGCTTATGGATCTGACAATGCATTCCCATTAAAAAGAGTTACAATACCATTATCATGAAAAGGAAACTGCAAATGTACTATTAGTTTTCCCAGGCTTACGACACTACAGATTTTATTTTTCACTTTGTACCGAGTATTTATCGAATGAAAATCGGGAGAGGGTTTTACCTCTTTGTAGTCTTGTAAAGCCATGTAACTTATGTTAAAATTGTTTCATTTTGAATGCTGGTTTTGCATTGTGAATAAATACTGTTGGGATGAGATGAAATGCAGTATAATAAACTCACGGACTTTACGCTCCCTATTTTTATAACTTAAAAAAAACATACTGCAGGAAGACTGTGAATGGAAGTTTAAAAAAAGATTGATCCTTACAGAAAAACTGTCTTATCTCAATGGAATTTATGTCAAGCCCAGGTCACCTAAATATTAAATAGCATATAAGCACTTCATATTTTATTTCGTTTGTGGACTAAAAATTTCATAGATGTTTGATATCAGAAGACTTCTTTCTGCATCGTTATATAAAGATTCAGAATTAAAAGATAGTTTTAAGTGGTGACATCTGAAAAAAAGTTATCTTGATGACTCTCTTTCTTGTCTTTTCTTGAGTGAAATCTTAAACCTGTGAAAGTCTGTAAGATATTTTTTACTAACTTCACTAGTACCAGAATTTTACTTCTAATACTTTAATTGGAACTAAGGAGACATCAAAATAAGGTTAAGATACATTTTCAAAAATGATTGCCTGAAGTTAGGCACCTATAGCTTCATTCTTCCACACAAGTGACCCGATTTTCAGAAATGCTGAGGATGGTACAATTCCCATTAAACCATTGAGAATTGAGTATGTGGAGCTCACTAGAAAATCAGTTTACTTAAATGTCCAAATATAGATGCATGTGCCTAGCTCAAGGCACATATATTTGGCATTTTACTTCATATTTTTTATGATGCTCTTCTTAACCAAACTACTAGTTTTTAAGTGAGTAAAACTAGTTCTTCTCAGAGTTTAAAATCAGAAAATGTAAATGTCTAAGAAATCCCATTTCCTAGTTAAACAGAGGTTTTCACTCTTAAGTCCATTAGTTAAGTACCTTGCCTTGATCTTTAGTAATACAGTCTTTAAACGTTTAAACTTTAAGATTTTGATAAATTTTCATTATTTAGAACTAATCTTTGGGAAGTGAATTGTATCTTACTTGAATGCATTACACAAGCAATCTAATTGCAATTTATATTTCATTCTAAATATGAAAATATCTGACACTGAAATAAAAAAAAGATGAATGCCATAATCCTAAGCTTTGAAATCAGATCCTAATGCTGTGTCTATCAAAATCCATTGTGCTGTGCTGGAATGAGTTTGGCTTCATCAGAATATGTTTATTGTAGCGTATAAAGGAACTCTCGAATCAGAACTTTTTTTGGAAATTGCTTATGATAAAGCATAAACCAGAATGGAATAACTGATTTTCAGATAACTGTGCCTTTGTCACTGTAGCAAAATATGCTCTTGTTCTTTTATCAGTGAATTTAACAGCATATTTGCAAAAAGTAGAAATGTAATGAGAAGCTGACAGTCTGAGCCACTTTCTGACCACTGTATAATGTAATTCAGTCTGATACTGTATCCTAACTCACTCTATTATGCCTGGATATAATGCAGAACAGATGTAAAAATTGTCAGTGCATGCTGTTAGGTTCTGTAATACACAGACACAAAGGCTTAAAAGGCTTTTATATAAATCCACAATTAGGACTCAGTAAAACCCCTTGAAGTCAATTTCTGTTGAACCGTATCTATAGTTTATCACTAAACTCTCTCATTTCATACGTTACCTGTCAAGAAATTGGAAGGCTTAATTTTGTGATTTAGTTTCTTTTTGCAAATAATACACTAATAAAATAACTCTGTGAAAATGTACAAACATAAAAGCTTTCCTGGAGATCCTGTTCTCAGCTTTAAATCATCATCCTGCTTAATGCACTGTTGGAGCAATCTACTACAGCTCTTTGTTGTTGTCAAGCTGCCTCTGTTTAGGCTGCATAACTTACCTGGACGTTCACATTTGCAAACTCTGACTACCTGTCAGATGAAACCAGTTTTGTTAAAAATCAGTGATGTCAATCCAAAAAACAATCAGGCCTTCAGCGTTTGAAGTGTTTTATAGGAAAATGGTGATTCACTAACTGCATTCTGCCCATGGAGCTACTTGAACCATAACCAAATCATATGCTTGGTGAATAGTTCATGCTTCATTAATCTGAAATTTATTGGTAAAATAATATTATTCAGCCCTTTTTAAAATAACCATGAAGCCCACCATGTTTGTGCGCTTAATACGTTACTGTTGAAATTATCATCAGTTGCTGTGAAATAGCATAGAAACTGTCTAATAAATGTGATGGATTGTGTAATTAACTCTTGATCAGCACCGGTTTTCAAAGATGTTACACAGTGAACCTGAGGGCATTTTATGACCTTCACACTGGATATACAGCTAATTACTCCTTGGGCAATAATTACTAAGGTTTTTTTAGTCTCAGTTTGTCAGTTTGTCTTATAAATTATTATGCTATTGAGCTTCTCAATCCATTTGGCTGCAGAACTGCAGCTCTCAGAGGGCTCCCTAAACTGTCTTGTGATTGTATGGATTACACCAACTTCATTAAGTAGATTACCGGGATGTCCGTTTTGTAGGTTTTCCATTGATCGGCATACTGACCTTGAGAGACAGTTCAACATTAACGCAGAAGATGGGAAGATAACTTTGGCAACACCGCTGGACAGAGAGACAAATATGTGGCACAACATAACTATTGTAGCTACTGAAACTAGTAAGTATTTGTGTATACTGACTTTTATTTCTGTTGAGTTTATAATTAATTTTAACAGCATGTGCATCGGAAGCTGTATATAATTCAGTAAAAAGTAAAACACATTGGAGTTCTAAATTACAGAAGTTTTGAAAGAAAACTTCATTGCTGCTGAAGTTCCATTTCTTTTGGTTTTCAAAACTGCATTTTTTTCAGTGAATACACTAGTATAGATTTTGAAGAGATACGTGAGTACGTTTCTACAGGGTATGTAGGGTAAACATTAAAAAATGTTTTAAAAAACCCAAATCCTTATATGCAGTTATATTAAGACAGTAAAAATAAAGCTTTGCTATTGTAGAAGTAAATTGTAGACTCGACCCGGAAGTTCTTAATGCTGAGTGATACTATGTTTCTGTACCATCAATGATTAAGCACATGGGTCATGTTGCATGAAAGTAGTCTGACACATATGAATAAATTTACTCATATACAGCTATGAATGTGAACATGGATTGTTCAGATCCACAAAACTATTGTGACTGATCTGTACACCTAAGTCATTGGGAGCCAGGAGTGTCACCTGTCTGAGAGTATGTGTGCTAGATTTTAATCCAGAAGATTTCTTGATTGATTTGGAATTTAGACATAGTAAATGCTGCTGGCAGGATTGCATGGGACAATGTAATTTATTATTAATATTAGCACTGTATTTTAGACTATACATTTGACATAAACCTATTGCAGCAGAACAACAGATTCAGAATATAGGTCTGTCATCCCTTGTCATCATCTTAACTGAAAGAAACTATGAAAATGTTTCTGCTAATGTATATATTCTGCAATCAATATGTATGCATAATTCCGATGCATGCATACACACTTGACACACTGTCATAAGAATATTTGTCTTCAGAGCCTGATGATCAATGTTGCTAATTCTTGGATGTAGAAAAGAGTGCGATGTTAATGCTTGCTTTTTCCCCAGAGTATCTTTTTTAAAGGATATGGTGTTACAATGCAGAACTTTTAACGCTCAGTTTCATAATACTGTAGCTGTGAACCTAATGAATGGGAAGGTAAAAGATGCTTATTTGGCCCATTTACACTGTCCAATATTTTTCTGTGATACTTGTTTTCAAAAACAAACATGTTAGGAATCTGTGACAAGTAACTAAAATGGCATACATAAATGAGAAGGATAGGTCTGAGTATAAACTGAGCTTTCACCGACGGCGCCCTGTTAGTTACTGATAAATCTTGCAGGCAAACATGACTTCGGTAAATTAGCAAGAATACTTTCCCTTTGCAGGAAAGCCAAGTCAACACAGGGAAACAAACTACATAGGGAAAGAAAGCAAGTTCTTGTTTCATAGGGTGTATTTTGCCCGGGTTAATATCAAATTGGTTAATAATTTTGATGTTTTTAAAGGAGAGAGATGTAAAATTTCCGTTCCAGTTTTCTCAAGACATGAGGAACATCAGATCATGAGATTTACCAACGGCATGGAGAGCAGAATTGTTAGGTAGTCATACAGAGTTTTCAGATGTTGGAATAGTAAGATGTAAAGTGAAGTAATTTTACATTTTATTTCCTCCAAAAAGTCAAAAAAGAACAAAATTAAAAGAATAATTTTTTCAAGAAACTCCTCCAATTAATTTTTTGATCTTTCTTATACGTGTGTCAGGGCGAATTTAACAGAAGTGCATTTTACTAAGCCACATTGGAATCATCTGCCTGTTGCATCTTCAAATTTTTAAAACATAATTATACTCAAGAATTTCGTACATCAGCCTTGTCATTAGACTTCATAGGAGCCTCAGCATCTATCACTATTGTAAAATGTCCTCTTATCAAGCTGGCTATGAAAATAATAATGCAAATCTTGTTCTAAGCATTTGCGTTCCTGCTGATGGCTGCTTTTTTTGCGTTCATAATACAATTATTTGACATTTACATAAAACAGGAGCTTAATTTCATAGACTACTGTCTTTGCTTATTTAAGACAAATTATTTTTAAACTCCTCATGCAGAAACTAAATGTGTTCATAGGACTGTCAAGCAGGGTAAAATGGGCATTTTTAGATTTTTTTTATGACACAATAATAAGCAAGATCTCTGTTATAACAGAAATCTGTTGTAGGCAGACACAAGCAGCAAATAAAAATACAAAATGTGTCATTGTGATGTTTTCACTGACATTCGTATTACTGGACTGCTGATCTCACCCATAAAAATAAAAATGTCAGCATCATTCATACAGGAGCATTTTCTCTTCCTAGGTTAGCTGCTAGGTCCAGTTCAGGGCTCGCCTCTGTTCACGTGGGGCAATGAGCAGACCATTTCATTGCCATTACGCTCACTTACTAATCATAAGACATGATATTGGTTTTTTTTATCTTGATTCCCCGCCCAGTAGATCCTAAACATACCCTGATTTATCAACATTTGCAGAGATAAACACCAAGCTTTGCTAAATCATAAATCACTATTTCAGATCTTTGTGCTGGTAAGTTACCTGCAGCTAAATTTGTGTGTTAAGCACAGGTAATTTTTGGCAGCTTTCTGCTGTCACTGTGACAGTTATTCTTTTAAATCATCCCTCAGCCACTGTCTCGGGTCGGAATCTTCCAAGACAAGATTGGTCTGGCTGAATCGAGCATAACAAGTTCTGCATTTTCACTTGGCCTGACAATGAAGATACTTAGATCCAGACTGGATGATCTTTTTGAAAGCAATCAAACTTAGAATATGTGTGGATAATTTTAAATATGCTACTTCTTTTTTAATTTGAGTGCCCCAAAATATGAACTTAACCCTTTCATGTCTAGTAAAACTAGGAGGAGAAATGCAAAAGCATGAGCCAGTGAGGACTGTGACTCTTCGCTGTAAGTACTTAACAGGCAAAAGAGCAGTTGGGTTTTTTTTTTTTTTCAGAAGGACACTTTCTTTTTCTATTCAGAGGCAAGTGTCTGGCTAGTTCTAATTCAGAACAAATTCATTCTCTTGGTGACAAATAGTATTACCATCACATTCTGAGACCTGTGCCGAGTGAGACATTTTGGAGGGTGACATTTCACTCCTTTCACTTTCCCATTGCTAGCAGACTCCTTCCAGCCTGTGTGAAGCAGTTTCTAGTTGTCTGCAGGCTTTCTTTCCAGGTGGTAAACTAGCCAGACAGACTAAGGAACAGCTGTCTTGAGGGCTCTCTCTCAGACAGTTGCCCAAACTTTTATATTGCCTTTATGTTCTGGTTCTCAAAATATGTACACAAGTTGCATTATTTTTATGCCTCCCGTTGAAATAGCAGTAACTACATTGCATACTGGTCACACGCCCTCTAGAGATAGTTCTTCAAATATCTCATCCGTCTGAATCTTCTTTTGATTGCTAAAGACGAAACAATGCAAAGAGCCATCAGTGAAAAAGACTGGACTGAAAGTGATTAACATGGTACAGGTGATATTTAGGTGAGTTGCAGTATTTCAGATTTAGTTATGCATTTTCTATGAATTTAGTGAAAAATTTGTAGATAACTTCCTTCTGCGGCTTTGATCCTCTCAACTAGTACCCTTAAATCAGTCTACTCTTAAATGTTCCATTCCTTTTCAACATTTTTTTCTGTTATGATTTCTTATGCTTGTTTTCTATATTGTCAAATGAATTTTTGATTCTTTGTTGTTCAGCTTTTTTCCCCTCTGGTCGTGTGGTGACTCCTCTGTGTTGATGAATTCTGTCACATGGATTTCTAAGAGAAGATAATGTTACAAAGAACTTTAACCTCTTTGAAAGATCGCTCTGAAATACAGGCTTAGGATTCACAGAAGAAATATATGTATTAACACTCACGGCAAGAGGGATACTGGAAGTTATTGCACGTATGAATTGATTCTTAAATTTTCTTCCTACATTGCCATACATCCAAGTTTACTCTGCTGAATGAGTCAGGAGCAGGAACATGTAGGTGATTACAGGCTAGAGGGAGCAGGCTCACTGGCAAAATGACCTTTACCTGAGAACATACCTTTTGGTCTGTGACTATAAAATGTGAACTTTGTTTTCTGTTACTGACTCTGGACTTTAAATACTGCTCTAATGAGATTTCTCATTGTTTTGTGGTGTAGTTGAGACATGTGAGCTTAAAATTGTGTGCCAAGGTTGGGAGGTTTATTTTAGCTAGTTGCTTGAGAGAACGGGGGTGGATATAGGCTTGCTTTGTAAGTCAGGGCTGATTATGCTGCTCGTATGTTTGGGCTCTCTGGAGCTCTGCTCTGAACAGGAAAGGAATCTGGGGACATATGCAAGTATTGTCTGAGAGCCTGAATTGCAGTGTGGTAAGAATGAACGATTAACTTACAGACATTTCTTTTGGTGCGCCTTTTTCGTATGTACAAAGGCTCATCACATCTTTGGAGCTTTGATATTTTTTGAAATGGAATTTTCTGCCATTCAGTAAAACCTAGTAAAGTCAGGATCCTTACAGTCATACGTGATCCCATTCATCTGAACACACAAATACATTTTTTGGTTTGTATAAGTTACAATTATAGCTATAACTACTGTTCACATTGATGTGCTTGTGTTGCTTGCATTAACTGGTTAGCAATTTTGCTGGGCAGTGAAGCAGAGCAGAGTTCAGGCTGGGCTAACCTCGGTATTCTCAGTTTCTTGTACAGATTTTGCAGTACTTAAGAGTTTTGCATTGTCAATGTTACTCAGCTACTAAAAGAAAATCAAATAGCCATTATTTATTTATTAGAACATTTTTGCTACAGTTTTCTCAGATTCTGAATGGAGTTCAGAATCACTGATCATTCAAGCTATCAGGTTGTCATACATGTGTAAGGCATATAATAATTAAACTCTTCTTTCTGCCTCCAGCTCCACGGATTTCCATTTCCATCTTCTAATGACTGTAACAGCCTCATTGAATTTATTTGCCTAGCATCCTCACTGTATGTCTCATTAATACTAAGGAAATGCCCTATACTTCAGACATTGCTGGCTAATTGATATAACAAAAGCAGTAATAAATGGAGAACTAATGTAGTTTGAAACCAAAGCAAAGACTTACTTCAGAGAAGCTGTTTCAACTTTAGGCAAGAAGGAAGCGTATTAGTAACATAATTTAACTGCACAACATTCCTCCAATTTAAATACGAGTATCCTGATATTTGCATACTCATCCCTCCTAAACTGGTAGCTCAGTTCTGCTGGAGACCCAGGATGCTAGTGAATTCTTTGAAACCAAGAAGTGTGCTGTAAGGCATTCACTGTTAGCAATGCGTACTATAATGTGTTCACTATTAGCAATGTGTATCTGGAATTCTCTTTTTAAAAAGCGGGGTGATCCTTTTCTCAACAATGTGTGTATTGCATTGTAGAAATTCATTGAATGATACTATAGATTTCAACAAGAAAAAACTTCTAAACATATTCCTGGTGGAAGCCTTTGAGATTTGTGAAAAACACACCAACAAAAACCAGAAACCGTAGCTCATAAACTTTAAAGCCAACTAAACGATGCTCCCTTTAAAGTCCCCAAGCTTTCTTTCACCTGACATAACACTGAGTGGGCTACTCAGACTTACATTTTTTTCCTAGCCTTGTTGTGACCATGTGCAGCACTCGGGCTGCATTCAGGTTGAATCTGAGTTATGGTTTGTGAGGTACTACCACTACTACTATATTCAAGCATAGACAGGTTCTTTTATAATTAGTATAGACTCAAGCCTTTTCAGACATACTGGGAAATACAGAGATGAAGTGTGCATCCGTTTGCTCTGTTGCATCAGGTTACAAGAAGGCTCTTCTGAAACTTCTCCCTCGTATCACACTCTGTGCATCACATGCACAGACACGCAACAAATCAGTCCGCTGGGGAATTACAAAGCCAGTGCAGGACTGCCTGGGAGAGGATATTTCTCTCAGCCTAGAGCAATGCTTTTAGCCAGGTTTTAAATCTCTGAATGAAGGGTTTTAATGGAATTTCTGTTTTCCTTATTCTCCAGGTACTGCAGTCATGGAGCTATTATTTTCTTTTTGATTGACTTCTTTATGAAATGATTCTTGATCTTCAGCTTCACTTGCCAAACAAAAAGGATACCAGTGGCTAGCTAAGCCCCCTGCCCAAGTACTTGGCAAAATACCAGAAGTGCCTCAACTAGTAGAAATTCTCGTGAATTGTTAGTCAAAGCAATAAATGAAAATATAGACAAGATCTTGAAATAGAAATGGTAATTTGACCACGAGAAATATTTTCCAGGCGTAGAGCATAGGAATCTCAAGGACAAAGCTGTGGGCTCTATCTGACAAAGGTAATTACCCATACCAACTGCATTCTTTAGAAATGAAGAAGTATGAGGCAATTTTATCACCTAATGGAAAAGGGCAAAAAGCCAGAAAGACTCTTTATGGTTTACCAAGAATATAAATACAATAATTGAATCATCAGCCGGCACATGCTCTACAGAAGTTATCTATATTGTATATTCCTTTAAAAAATACAAGGACACCAATTAAAAAGGAAGAGAGCCATAATTACTTTTCAGAATAAGCCATCAGCTACAATGTGCTTTTAACACTATGAATACCTTTGCTCATGCTTCCATTTATTTAATTTTATTTAGCTTTTTATTGTAAAAGTGACTATAGGCATTATTAGCAATAATTCTAACATTTTAGGAAGTTACTTTGGTGCATCATATAATTACCTGTAATTTAGGGCTGAGTGAATTTCAGTAAGTTTTTAAAAGAGAAGGAAGTAAGCCTTTATGGAGGTTTAAACAGGAGAAGCTCAGGAATATTAACCTTTTTTGCTTGACCCTTTTTTCTCTGGCTTAGTGGAACTCAAACTAGATAATCCATCATTTTTGCACAGAAACACAGAATTCAGTAAGGTAGTTTTTATTCATTTGCACATATATACAGGGTTACATGGAACTCCATAGATTCTGGTGGGTCACAGAGCACTTGCCATTGGTCAGTGGAGGTCTGGTATATCACATAAACCTAGTTTACAGCTCTCGGCTGTGGAAGTGCATTCAGACACATCATGAACTTTCGCATTAGTGTTTTTCACAGCTCAAGAATAGCAGGAGAGGCGATCCACATGGATAATAGCATGGGAGTGGCCATATTATTAGGACATATGAATGGGAATGGAGCGTACTTACGAAACAATATATTAAATGGTCTCGTTAGTTCAGGAGCAAGCACTAAAAGTCAGGTATGGGCTGCTGAATAGAAATTAGCAACCTCTGATTTCAGAGGAAAGCGTGTAAGGCAGCTGTGAATAAAGCAGCTGAGTAACTCGGTGAAAAAAAAAGTCAGAGGAGGTAATAAACATAATTATGGCAAGGAAAAGGAGAGAGATTTGCATGAACAGTCTAACTTCTTTTATTTCTAGCCAGGCTAGATGTCTTCGTTCTAGATTTGCAAATGTTGATTTCACAAAAACACTGGAATTGAGAACACTATTTAAAGCTTAAAATACAAAAGGTTAGGATACTAGGTGGTGTTTTAGAAGGGAATAAGGCTTTCTGGGGCACAAAACAGATAAGGATTCAATCAAGGAATGCAGGGGTCATTAGTGAAAACTTTGCTTGTTAATTACTTTGAGAAAACTGGGGGCATGGTTAAACTGTCAGTATACGTATTACATTAGCAAAATGAGTGCATTAACAGCTAACAATTGGCCGTCTGCACTTTGAACATTTGGATTAGACTTTCTGAAGAAAATACAAGTAATCTTAAAAATACTGTGTAGTATTCATCTAGTTTGATAAGCAGAATTCATCTACTTCTAAGCGGAATGTGACTATCTAAAATCTCCGCTGTTTTTTCTGAAAGGCTGTAGCATGAGAGTAGGTCAGAGTAGAGGTTTGTAACTGAGTATCATTTTAGTCAATCTTCTTTAAGCACATTTCTTTCTAGAATAAAGACTACTCAGAGTAGCAAGCTTCGAGTTTCTAGTGAAGTTGCTGGATAGCCAAAAATGACAGTATTTTCTGGCTGAAAACCAGAGACGATTTTTAAAGGTACGTACTGATATGCTAGGGAGATCTTTTTGCTTGTTGCTGAAGGTATGCGAGTAAGAATGGCTTGATGCTAAACTCCTAAAACCTGATTAAAATCCAGGCTATCCAGCAATATTTTATCTGTGAAAAAAGTAATTAAATTGCACTGTTAAGAAAATCAGTCCCAGAAAGGAATATGAGCTCTAAAAATAATGACATTTAAATACTTCTATAATAAGTTCTTGTTTAATAAAAGCATTTATTAAAGCATTTTGATGTTTTGTCTATCAGTAAGGGAGAGATTTCATTTGAGCTATTAGTTATTTTACTTCAATCATGAAATCATTTAAAATAAAAAAATGAAAATATTCCAGACATCTTGTCCTCAATCAGTCTGCTTATTGTTATTATTACTGCTCGTCAATTTCATAGCTAATTATAATTGACAATAAGACCTTGCATATCTAAGTCAATATTTTATAACATTTTAATATGCATGATGTATTAGCATATTAACATCCTAATTGCTCTAAAGTGTAGGCCAGATTCCTGACTGGTTTATGCTAGCGCAACTCCCTTGATTAAGCTGGAATTGAACAACACAGAAGCAAATCATGCCCGGGTGCATTTCTTGGGTCTTAAAACTTTTCTTCAATCAGTTTCCTTCCTGCGTGTTCACTGGTTTATTTTTTAAGGCAAATCCTTTTCTGTCACTCAATGGCACCATATTGTTTTCTGGAAATTTTTGCTCATGGTTATATTTTGAAATGAAAACCTGTTACTTCCTCACAAAGATTAAGGCATTACACTGCCTCAGAAAATCTGGAGTCCTAATTAGGTCTGCAGTGCTGTGATCCACAAGGAGTAAAGAACTAGTAGCATTTCATCACACCATAGTGCATATAATAAAGGTAACAGAAATACGTGTTTCCCTATGGTTTTCTGTGGTTCCCTGTTTTCCTAACTCTTTTTTCCTTTTTATTGGTAGCTGCCACAAGGAAGTGGAAAAAACTTTTTTCAAAAGCTTTTAGTAGGCTCTGACTGTTGCTAAGATGATGGGTGTGTAGAATAGTGCTTCCTAGTTGCAGATGCATCGAGAGATTACAAACGCTGTTTTGCCATTGCTTATTCTTGAAGTTAGGTATGATTTTTTCTTTTTTTTTTTCAATTTGCATTAATTTTTGCAAAAAATGTAACTCTGTGACTTCAAACATTTCTAGCTTGCCTTTCTTTGTCATTTGTAAGTCCAGTTGCTAAAACTGAAGCCATATGTTTCATTTTTGCACTCATAACAATTCACCAATGAAATACGTAACAGTTCATTTACTGAAAGTGACATAACTGCAAACTACAGCCTGACTTGCATCCTCATTAGAGACAAATAAGGCTCAGTAACACAGTACTGTATCAGAAATACAGGTTGTTTTCCACCAGCGTTTGTTTCAGTTTGGTCTCTGGATAGATATGTGGGTGGAAAGATGCTGGCAGTGTACTTTTTTCTTTTTTTTTTTCCCCCTTAAGGATTTATTTAGGATCTGTGAATAAAATAGAATTATTTTCGTTGTCATAAACCTGACATGACTATAGCAACTTCCAATACAACCTGCTCAAGCAGATACACTAATAATTTATTTTGAATTATGTATTTATTTACTCATATTGATGTGTCACATATATCTTGATTATGTGTCACTATGAATATAAAGCTCACTGTGGTCAAATTAGATATGCAGAAGAAGTCTCTAAGGACATGCTGTTTGCATCCAGAGCTTCTGACAAGAGACAAGTACCCGTAATTGCTACTCAAATATTGAAAAATGCTACAGTTTCTGATTAGGATGCCCCTTCTAACTCTTTTCAAGCTTCATCCCATCCCTTTGTTCCCCCTACTTTAATATCCCCGCTTCTCTCTCCTAGTGCGTATCCCATGCAGCCTAATCACTCTCTTATGCAATACGTAGGTTACAGGAGTGCTCATGTATTACCTCGTACATCTAGTATCTACTATCTAGCATTCTCTTTTTGGGGTCCATGAAAAACAATAGGAAGTGGTGACACTAAGGTGGATTTTTCAAAACGTAAACATAGTGATTAAAGGGAGACCGCCTTTCAAAGTGATTTATAATAAGCAGAAACCCTTGAGTTTCTGGGTTGTTGGGTTTTTGGGAGAGTGGTACGAGGGACAGGGGTTGCCTATGCTTCCCATTCCCCTCCAACTCTAAGGTGGATATGAATTAGTTTCAGCATCCTCTGCTCCCTCAAGGGCAAAATTACAGCTCACTTACTGTGGCCCCTGGTTCTCAATCACATTGCAGCAGCAGGTAACTTTTCCTCTCTTATCATAGAATCATAGAATCATAGAATGGTAGGGGTTGGAAGGGACCTCTAGAGATCATCTAGTCCAACCCCCCTGCTAAAGCAGGTTAGCCTAGAGCAGGGTGCACAGGAATGCATCCAGGCGGGTTTTGAATATCTCCAGAGAAGGAGACTCCACAACCTCTCTGGGCAGCCTGTTCCAGTGCTCTGTCACCCTCACAGTAAAGAAGTTCCTCCTCATGTTCA
>VZSC01000377.1:30698-55011 GCA_013398225.1 Steatornis caripensis
AGCCAGTCATGCCATCATAGAAGGCTATCAGATTGGTCAAGCAGGATTTACCCTTGGTGAATCCATGTTGACTACTCCGGATAGTCTTCTCCTCTTCCATGTGCTTGGAGATGAGTTCCAGAATGAGCCGTTCCATCACCTTTCCAGGGATGGAGGTGAGACTGACTGGCCTGTAGTTTCCCGGGTCCTCCTTCTTGCCCTTTTTGAAGATTGGAGTGACATTGGCTTTCCTCCAATCTTCAGGCACCTCTCCTGTTCTCCACGACTCGTGCATCACTAGATTTAAACAGAACAGTGTCTTTTGATTTTCCCTTGTAAGCAGGGTTATGGTAGAGGAGACGCTCTTCACAGCTGTAAACCACATTTGAGGGCATGTTTTGCTTTTCCAATCTAGTTTTGCCTTTCTAAACCCTTTTGATCTATCTGTGCATTCAGATAAGACAGTACCATGCATATACACCATAAAAAAAATTATAATTCTGCAAAAAGTTGCAAACATTTCCCAGTTTTGCAAACAGATCTTTCAATTCACGGCATATCGGAGGTAATTACAGAGTACCTGTTTGTTAGACTGTTGAATAACTGCACTGCTTCATGCTATGAAAAATAACAAAGAGATTGCACTTGAATGTCAAGTTATAGCCTGCCCTTAGACAAGCAAAATGAGGGCTAACTGATTCTGTCGATATGTATTATATCTGTGTGAAAGGGATACACTAACTTTTTTAAAATATAGTTTGATTGTCAAGTTGTATAAATCAGTGTTGATACTTTGAAGTTAACCAAGTACCCAGCTGAAGTCCCTATTTTAATGTAAATTATATTTACATTTTTAATCTTACGTTATTTTAAATGTAGGGAAATAGATAATGTAATATTAAGGACAGGAACTAGATTAAACTTCCAGAGCAGAAGAGATCTGACTAACTTCGGTAGAAACTGAATCAGACCTTGAAGTGCAAGGGAGAAGTGCGTACCGACACAGCCTGTTGACATTACTGTGCTGCTACGATGGCAAGCAAAGAACGCAGTGCAAGGCTAGGTGGCATGTTGCAGACAGAAAAAAAGATCCATTTGGTCTTTTTGCAGGCATGTTCCATTTTTTTGCAGATTTTATTGGTTCTGGGCTATGTTAAATAATTTTTATGTCTTACATGCACTAATGAGAAAAGAAAGAAAGCCCCACAGAAAACGAAAGTGAGTGAAAACTTTGTCTGAACAGAGTCTGAAGAGTATGGCTTTTTGTAATTGACATTTTTTAGCATGGCTTGTGCATCTATCACAGAAATTTTACCCTTTCTTGCTTTTTTCTTTTGGTGTTATCAGCAACCTGAAAGTATAATGTGTCCTTTAGTCCCAGGCTATACATCGTATGTATTGACTAAAGGCAGGTGCGTGGGGGCTATCTTAGTCACCTCATTACAGATAGAGTTGCTGAACTTTGGAAACCTCTTAACTACAAATTCAGCTTTGACGTCAAGGACTTGAAAATGTAGTCCGTCCTCAGTTTCCCCTCCTCCTTGTCTTCCTTTCTAGGATACGCAGTTGAAAACCACTCCTTGCACTCCACCTCGTTAGTGTGTGTGTATGGTTCTTCTGCATTTGTCCACACCTGTGGAAGCATGCATTTTGCAAGAGTCTGACTTTTTTTTTTTCATGGTAATGAGAGGTAGAAAAGTGGATGAAAATGAAGGAGGTGGAAGAAGTTGAGCAACTCCTTGGTTACACTTGTGACAGTCTATCAGTGAGGAAATAAAAATAGAACATAACATAGCTTTGCTCTTGACTTGTTCATCTCTCTTCTGGAGACCAGAATTAAAAAAACCCCGAGTGATCTACTGAAAGGAGACAAAACTTCTCAACTCCATTATTATTTTTCTCCCAAAGAATGACTTAAGGAACAAACCTGAGAAATATGTTTCACATCTTTTTCTTTCTGCCTCCCTCCCACACACATGTACACGAACAGACTCGCCACAATCTGTACTGTTCTAATATGTTCCAGCGTGCTGAAATAATTATAAATGGAAGCATTATTTTGAAGCAGAATTTGTTTCTTTGTCTTAGCAACTTGCACAGAAGCCTTTCTGCTATGCATTGATATGTTTATATTACTTTATAGATATTCCACAACTCTTAGTATTTTCTCATCCTTAAAAATACAAGAGTTTTAGGAGGGATCTAAATCTTCATGATGACCAATCCTGTTTGGATTTTTTGTTTCATTGCTTGAATTTTATCATAATCCAGAAATAGTTTATGTTCTATTATTTTTAACGGAAATATTGCCAATTACTGATGTCTTTTCCTGACAATTTCAGAGTTGGTTTGAGGCACTCAGTCTCTCTTGAATCAGATCATTACATAACACTTCAGACAAATTAATACAGCATTTGCTGCAGTATGTGATTTCTATAGTTAAACTTGAACATAAATAAAATTTCAGTCTAACAATAGCATCTCTGTTTTCAGGATTCTTGAAGTTAGATTTGTCAATTTTATATGGCAAAAGAAAAAAAGTTACAAGCTGTGTTGTTACATAGGTAAAGGATTGCGCAAAGAAAACAACAACATAAACCCTAACAGGAGAAATAAACCTGGCCGGCATGTGGATTATCTTAGTAAAGTCATCAGATAAAACCTTGATAAAGTTATAGGGAATGGATATGTTAAATTACAACTTAATAAGTTTGAAATATAAGGAATATAAAACAAATGCTGTTGTTTTTATTAATTCAATGATTCAGATTTTGGTTTGATTTCTCTGTTAGCACTAGGACCTTCTCTACTTCTAATTTTAAATATTATTATAGTAGAAATTTCACTGAGTCAGAGAAACACAAAATAGCCATTTCCAAGCCATGTGGTAATGACAATAATAATAAAGGTGTGTTATTTTCTAGGAGTCTACTTTCTATTCAAGTACTTAATTTCAATTAATGTGCAAGACAGCTTATGACTTTTTAAAGAGAACCTTGAAGTGATTTTGGATTATTTAATTAAATAAAGGAAAACTGGATTCAAGTAGATTTCTTCGGGTTAAACAAATGATGAACTTAATTTTGTGCAGCCAGTAATTCTCTTTCTTAAAGACTACTGCTCTTTAAGACCAATTGTATGTCTATTTGTCAAGAAAAGACAGTGGAGAAGTGTTTTAAGCATGTTTATGAAAAGTGTTTATGGGAGTTAAATAGCTGCATTATATTCTGTTAGTTATGGCACAAGACCAAAAATTTTATTTATAAGCTCTAGTTACTTCTAGTATTACTTGCTGCATGCAGGAACAACGTTAACAATGCTTAGTGCTTTGCATTACAAATTCCCAACTATACACGCATGTCTCAGATATGTAGCGTTTTTCCAGGAAGGAGGAAATGTGTTGATTACAATAAGAACCAGCATGGGTCTGTAGCCTCCAAAAGTTCAGGTTTGGAGACACTTAAGTGGCTCCATAATAGGATTTTTTAAATTTTACTTTGATTATCTCATCTACCTCTGCATTTTTGTATCTATAGCCTTTTTAAATGCTGAGTAAGTTTCAAAGGGTATGTTACTCAAAGATGAGTGCCAGCAAGGTGTGTATTTCAAGCATTTAATGTCCCAATAGAATCTTGAGAAATTGGGAGAAAAGCAGAAGAGCTTTTTAGGTTGTAATTCTTGTAAACCTTTCAATATGGATTTCTAAACTCATCTGGACTTTTCATTGGTTTTGGAAATGTATATATTATCGCTAGTAAGTTCCACTAGTTATTTTTACATTGAGTCATCCTTTTCTTATGTTTGTGTAAATGTTCCTTTCTTTATGTGTGTGCTGTGCTCGTCTACAACAGGCTACTGGATCTTGGAACTGTGGGCAGTAATTCAGACTTTAGCAGAGGCATAAAAGAGCTGTACATCTAGGAAATTATATACATAATTTGCATATGTGTTTCTTACAGCTACGTGCTGTGCTGTGGCAGTGGTGCCCACAGATGACCAATTGAATGTATTTGAAATTAAAAACTGAGTCCTGTGAAGCCTTACTCTGAAAAGTGTTTTGGTAAATTAGACTAGTGGAAATTTTCTCAATTTTTTTTAATCTTGCCCCTCAGTGTGCTAAATTTTCAAACCAAGCCATTGCTTCTCAAGTGAGAGCCCTAATAATATACTTGTATTGCAAGATTCAAGGTAGATCTTTTTAAACTGTGCTTCACAATAAATACAGGTGATGAAGCTTTTACAAATTCGGTTAGTTTCTTGGAGAGAGAGTCTCCAATTTTACACTTTTTGATGATTTTGCAAAAAATAATTGATTGGAACTTAAGCAATCAGTCTTACTATCTACCTGGTACATTCAAGAAGACTCAGTCTCCCTTGATTCTATTGACTGGGTGGTTGATTGGGGGAAAAAAACCTAACCAAACAAAAAAACCCCAATAATTAAAACTCAGTTTTGTCACTACTTTAGAAAGAATGGATTTCATACAAATTCATTCATTCATACAAATGAGGAAGCGTTCTGAACATTGAATACTAATCGGTATGAATACCAACTGTATGAAGGGCAGTTGCCCATGCAAACATAACAGTTTGCACGCTCTGTGGACCAGAGTGAATCTATTTCAATCACCTTCTGCTTTTAGCTCAAGGATATTGGGCATTGCTAACAGATGGATTTAAACTTGAGAGGAATATCCTCTGCGTACATGTTTCACCACTGAGAAGTTTGCAGACATGAAAAGTATGAAAATGGACAGATGAAACTGATGGTGTTTTCAAAACACAAGTGAAATCTGGATTTGCTTAGTGAGAACTCATTAATTTGTTGGAATACATATGCCTAGGGTGATTCTTATTTACAGGGGAAAAACTTAGCATAAAGTGAAACTTCATTGAAAGTTTGCAATGGCAAAATAATGCAAGGTATTCAGCGTGTTGGGCAGTACAAGCAATAGATAAAATTCCCTCTCCATCTCTCTTAACAATAAATTCCACCACAGTCACAAGAACCCTAATAGGTGGTGGATATCCCCTTGTTTGGAGATCACCAAACCAGTTGGGTGTCTCTTGTGTTTAGTAAATTAATTTTTTTAATGAATTCTCATCAAGTTTCTAATTATAATTTCTTTAAATGTAATGTTTGTATTTCTGATGAAAGACAAACATTTGGGGGGCAGTCACAAGGGACATGAATAATTTCTTTAGAAGCTTATCTAATTAATTACATTTCTCTGTAATGTCTTTAAAATTTGAACTGCCATCATTTCATTAATTTAGATAAAAGTAAATCTTTAGTGTTTAAGTATGACACTAGTGCTGAGAATTCTGATAAGCTGAAGATTCATTGTCTGTATTTTTATCAATTTAAGATTAAAAAATGTATTTAAAATGTTTGGGATTCATGATTTGCATATTAACTTCTATTTTATTTCAAATACATTATTATTTCGTGGCATAAGTGTTCATCTCACCTGTTAATAAGTAAGATCATATGATGAAAATGGACATAAATATTACTCTGACAATATTTTGATGGGGATTTCTTTTTCTCCTGTAACATCTTTCTTTCTGAACTAAAACTTTTGACTCCTTCAAATGGGAAGCATTTAAAGTCTGATGTCTTCTACTCTTCCATATCCTATACAGGCTGAATTTTAATATTTCAGGCTTCCCAGCAGACATAAAGCCTTTGTTTATAGCACTACTACATTTGGTGATAGCCTGGTTTTGTGTCTTTTGAAATAGTTATTTTTATGCGATTTCAAAGTAATGTTAGTAGAGCAATTTAAATTTATACATATAGATTTATAGGTGGAGACTCAAAAATTATGGCTGTCTAGCATAAAAGGGAGAAAAAAGTATGCAAGAGGTAGGGTTTGCTTAGGCCACAACACAATTAACTTTGATGGAAACCACAAAAAAATACAGTGTATGTAGTGATTCTTCCTTTAATAATATCTACCACTTGTAGGGCTGCCACCAGTTGCTACCAGCCCACTGGTGGAGCCTGACCTACTTCTGCTTTTTATGAGAGGTACATTGAATACCAGGCAATAGGAAACTTCTGTCCTTCCATCCCGTAAGCCAGTTCTGTATGGCCGGAGAACAGAACCCACATGGACTGATGAAACCTTTGGACAGCTGCTAAGCTATCACAACAACTGTAAGTTGATACCCTGACTTATGGTAGCAGCTTTCTTGCCTGCAGTAATAATTTAAGCAAAAGCACATAGTTCAATTACAAGTCAGACCCAGAGTTTAATTCACACAGTGTGCACTTCTTCAAATTGTTGATGATAAATGTAAGTTAAAATACTATGGTTGTAAAATAATACTGAGAGATGGATTTTGAAACTAGTATTGAGTTACTTGTAGAGGTATGCATGTGCTATAGAACAGTTTTTTAAACTCTTCGGACCTGCCGGTCACCTCAGTTTAAGCTGAATTCATGATTTTGCTCTTTGGGGAAAAAATAATCTAAAATATTTATAAACAGTCTCTTAAAATAAATTAGCTATACTGGATTGAATAAAAGACACTAGAAACTGACTGTGAAATCTATTCAAAGTAGAATGCAAACTGTTTGTTCAGCTTTTCTTTCCTTACAGCTTAACAAGGTTGTTCTACTCTTTACAGTGATAAACACTTTTATGCAAAACAGCTCTATATTATAAATAATGAGACTTTATTTTGGTGAAGAAAGAAGTCCACATGTAATTTTTTTGGTCAGTGGCAGATGAATCAAAGTGCTTTGATAGTCCAAAGTGCTATCTAGTTTTGCCTATGTCAATCTACCATCTATCTTTCTCACAACGTGGGTCTCTGTGTTAATCGTATTTGTAATGAAGTAGTAATAGATGTGCAGTCAGAACAACTAATAGAGTAAAATGCTCTGTGCTCTGCCAAAGATAAACAAAGAAATAAATCTATGTTGTTTACAGCTTTCCCTTTTCCATGCATAATGGACTTTATCAATAAAACAATACAAACTTCATCAAAGAAAAATCTTACCAATTTAGTCCAAGAAAGGTCTTCATTGAGCTGATCTCCAACAAATGCTGTTTGCAATAGGGATCTATTTATTCTTTTCAACCATAAAATATTGGCCATCCTTCTTTATCTCATGGTCCAACTCTACGATCCATTGCAGATAAGACAACCCAGTTAAGCAAGGACAGAAGACAGGAAGAGTATGGTTACTGGGTAAGCATTTATGTATCAGTCCCAAATTAAATATGCTTACCTTTTATGCTTCTTTTTCTTTTCTTAGGGAACCACAGTCAAGTGTCCCGGGTGCCTGTTGCTATCAAAGTTCTTGATGTAAATGACAACGCTCCTGAGTTTGCATCAGAGCATGAAGCCTTCTTATGTGAGAACGGGAAGCCTGGACAAGTAAGTATCTCCTTACTTTTATGTTCTGTACTTTGGTGTGTGAGAATGGGGTGCAGTTTCTCCCTGTCTTCTTGTATTATCTTTATTTGCAAAATATGTGCCTATGTATTCATGTTAACAACTCTTAACATTCATTTCAGATAAGCCTATGAATGTATTCTGTGGTACATCTCTGTATTTATGGACATACATATTTTTTGAACTATAGGTTTTAAATTAAAGGTAGATATCTTGGGACAATATCCAGAAAGAATCCTGAGTTTCTTTAAGCTCCCACTGTTTCCACTCTGTTCGATGAAACTCATCACTTCCTAAGTTCATGTGTGTTAATAGGTAAAAATACAATCCAACCTGAATTTGAATTCAGTCATTGAACTATATTGCAGCTGGCGCCAGGTATAACTTAGAAGAAACACTTAAAACAATATAATCATTTCCCCTTACCCGTATCTCAGTTATAATCTCTATTTAGTTCTTGCTCACTTTTCTGTGACAAGGGGGTAAAAAACAAGAAAGCAAACTAGAACTTGATGGAAAGTCAAGTAAGTAGTAACTGCATTTAAAGTTTCTAGAGAGGGATACGGTATTGGAGAAGTGGAGATAAAGTTTTCATTATATTTCCCCCCAAAAAAAAAACCCAAAACTTAACAGGTTTTTTCCTTCCCGATTTAAGGAAATAAAAAAGTTGGCAAAGGAATTTACACAATACTCTTCAATTGAAATAAACATAGCAAGATATCAGAAACAAGATTTAACTTGTATAGCTTTTTTCAAAGAAAATTAAACAGGTTTCTTAAAAGGCATCCATTTTGAAGGACAAATGTACAGAAATAGAGAAGAATATCTCACATGCCACATAAATGACAAGATAAAGATTCAAGAAAATACACAGACTTTTAGAAAGTAATGTAATGTAAATGAGATTTAACTTTTGTCCAGCTTGAGAAACACTGTGTGTTACAATTCACTGTTTTTAAACTTTCTAATTTATTTCTAGATTGTGACATTTTATTTAAATAAACAGCAGCTGACAGCATGACACTAGTCTTATTAATCAGCTATTCCTATGTCTCATGTGGGTGTTAGGCATTAAATTCACTATTCTCCAAAGAAGGTTACCTGACAATAAAGTTAGAAATTATTTTCTTTTAGTAGTATTAAATGACAACCTATATAGTAGTATATGACAACCTACCTCTGCCAAGACTGCGTTGTTACAGAAGATGATTTGACTTCTAGTACCCCTTTTTATTTATTAAGAAGGTGTCAAAAATGTGTCATTTAAGAAATGAGAATTCTCTCTAACCAATGAAAAGCAGATTATTGGAATGTGCCCTTATGGGCAGACAGTTATGTTACTGTTGGTATTTAAGTTCTTCTAGCTCAGAGTGCACTTCTGTTTAGCTCAGAGTGGATTTCAGATGCTGAGTAATGAAGTTTTCTAGGATATATTAGATTCTAATGAGTATACCTTTATCCAGAGCTCAGTAAGCTTCGCTGAAATCAGAAGGCTGTGGTGCAGTGTTTTCTGAATATATTTACCTAGACATTCCTATCAAATTTTGGGTGTTTTAAGAGATGGTGAAAAATGTTCACATTTCATTTTGGAATAAAACAATAAGTGAGATGATTAAGAGTCAGCTGGTAAAAGGGGCTTTTGTTTAAGCACTTAAAGAAAACTTGCATTAAACCTTGATATTCTTCGTCTTACCATCACCTCTCACACTCTTGATCTGATGGCAGATGTCACTCTGGAGCATGAATCCTTGTGTGAACTTTACAGATGGTTATTAAATATTTGGCTGCCAGCATGGATGAGGTGGCACTGATCCTGCAATTTATTCTGTGTTTTAAACAAATAGCATTATCGGAACAGTAACCAGTCCAGAATAATCACCAAGATAAGGTTCTAAATTTAAGTCATCATTCAGAAATTATCTGCTCCTGTAAAGGTTTTAGTATCTACACTACCTCATTGTTTTTTCTTATGCTTATTTTTCTATATTCGGATTTTGGAAGAAATCATATTAATCAGTGAAGATGTAGAATTCAAAAAACTAAATATATCTCAGCTATGAAATAGCTAATATGAGAAAGACACTATTCTTTCACATGATAGCAAAAGCCTAATTTGGTTTGTTTTCCCAAGTTTAAACTTGAATGTTACATCTGTAGGAAAGGCACAATTGTGTTAACGGTATTCCAATCTATTTACATTTGCAGTTCAACCTAAATCTAAGTTTAAGTCAAATTTGAATTACCATAACGGAGACTACATTTGAACCTTTTATGAAACCTTATTTGCAGCCCCAAAATATATCTATTACAGTTCAGTTTCTAAGGCTTGTTTTGGGTTCTGATATAATTGCAAGTGGCAAGTGCAGCTGCTGGTGATGTGACAGAATGTATCAAAAACTGTTGATGTACAGCATTGCCAGATGTGTTTTCTTTGCTTTAACGTACCTCTAACAGTAGAGGTACTAGAGCTGGTAGGTGTGGAAAGGGAGAGGAGGAGGAAATGTATTTGTCCATGCACGTGTTTATGTGCTCTTTGCACATTTTTACACAACAACAGAAAGTTGCCAGAAATGTTTTTTGTCAGTTTGAGTTGGGGGGGAAGGTTTGAACCTACTGTTACGTTAACTTTAAGCTAAGCGTAAACCAGCTCATACCTATTAGTCTTTTTTTTTTTTTCTCTTAGTAAAGCCAGAACATTCATGGTTTTGCTGGCTATAGCTGTACAGTTGATTATTCTCCAGTCCAGCTAAATTATTTTCGTATGCTCCTAGAACAGAACATCTGTATTGTTGGGTAAGAAAAATTCCTCACTCAGTGTTCCCCAGTCCATACCCAGACTTTTCCAGTGAAGTGCTATTTGCTTGAAACAAAGCAACAAAAGTTTCAAACACTTAAGTAGTGCAGACAATGTATCAGTGCTCAAGCCAGTGTTTAAACTAGAGCAATATAAAACTGAGTACAATATTCCTCCAATCTCTCCCAATTTGTCTCTATTTTATTCAGTTCTCCTAATAGAATTGGCTTTTTCTAATGAAAGAAATCTTCAGTCTCTCTGAAGAGTCAAAGCTCATTGAAATGGCAAAATGCAGGTTCTAGCGGTAAAGGGCTGGCTCTAGCTGAAAAGGGAAAGTTAGAATTCTACTGTGATGAGTCTACTGCTTATGGTATTATGAGTCTGCAAAGTAATTTAGAAATAACCACGAACACCAATGCAACTGCGAAAGTTTTTTCAGAGTTGGAAGAACAGTTTTAATAAAAGTAGGGAACAGGTTACTTATGGTAAGGAACCATTCTAAGTAAGGTTAACAAGTTGCATTGTAGTGAAATACTTTTAGAGAGTATCACATATTAAAATTGCTCATAGATAGTTATGATACATTAATAAGAACTTTGATTTTGTATTTATCCTTCTACATCATTCATTATGATTATACTCGTAATCTTTTCTAAATATTGTTTCAGGCATATGTGGCTTTTTAGAAGCGCTATACGAATCTGCAGACTATAATGCCAAGTTGTCCTAGGGGACCATTTAACTATTCATTTCAGTCCAGAGCTGCCTGTTAAGGAAAATATGCTGATTTACTGTGTTTCTACTAAATGCATGTACAGAATGAAATATATGCATGATTTTTTAATACAACACCAAGGTTGAAATTGTAGAATTTCAGAAATTTCAAGATTGAACAGCCAAGGGGTTACTAACTTTCACTCTAGTGCTTATGGGTACTTAGTGAAAAAAATCAGTTCTTACTTTCTTTATAAGTAATATTGACCAATTTTGTTATATGGAACACCTTTGTAATGCATGTTTATTACTAGGAAAGAAAAAGCATCTGTAGTGATAGGTAAGGCAAGTCAGCCCTGGAAGATTCTCTACCATGTTATGAACCACAAATTAAAAGTTGGAGAATTACTTCAATAGTGTTCCCTTACATGATCACACAACACTGAGAAATGAGTGTGCTCATCAGCATACTAATAAAAATGTGGTAATGAGAATTACTGGACTTGTCTCACCCCTATGGAGTAAAAGATACAGCGGCTTTGTATCACTCTATATATGTTATGCCTTTTTTTTTTAAGAGCTTATTTTAATGCAAACACAGAAAGAGGTAGAGTTGCTATGGGAACGCTAACTCTTAATTCCTTGATGTGTGCATGTAACACAACAAATGTAGTATTCCACTAAGCCTGTCTTTTGCATATAATTTTCAGTGCATTTTCAGAGAAAGAATGATTTGGTAAACAATGAAGGGAACGGATAGAAAGAACTGAAATATTAGGAAAGAATTCTAAAGGACATTCAGAGGTATTGGAGAAAAAAAAGGACAAAGAATATGCCCAGTTTCTATTTCTTGAAAATTTCCCATCTAGATGATATTCTAAGCTTATTTCATAAAATTTCTGTGAGCTGAAAACCCATGTTACTAATGCTCTTGGCAACTGGGTTTCAGGTATATTAATTGAAAACCTGGAGATAGTGAAATGAATTTTTACAGTCAAGTCTCTTACATAATGCTGGAAAGAATTAATAGTTATGTAGCCAGTAGAGATAAAATTTCATAACCATCTGATAAACTGCACCTATTATATGCAGTTGACCTTCCAGACATCACTGTGCCATTATCCTCTTTCCCTATTGCTTTCCCATTTTTGCAGTGTTTGAAAAATGGAACAATCATAAAATATATCTGCCTAAAGATACTTGTTTGGGATTCCATTCTAAATTGCACTTACTTGTCATGCAGAATTACTAGTATGTAGTCCGGCCCTGGGCCTGACGCAGGTAGATAGTTTAGTACCTTACACCTCTGCAAAGAGATATCTGAAAATGCTCAACATCTGTCAATGAGTCCATCTCTGCAGTGAGACAGACAACATCTGCTCATTTATTTTTCAAATGTTTATATTTTTTCACAATGTGTAGCTCCAGGATCTATTATGCATCTGTTAAATTGGAGACCTACTTCTTTAAGAAAAAGCTATGTTAGGCCTTTTTTTGTCCATCTCTTCTAATTCATATGTTTGAAATCATATCAGTCAAGGTTTCCACCTTAGCAGACGGAGTTATCAAAAAAAAATTATTTTTGTGGTATTTAAACAATCTAAAACTTTTTCCACTACATTTTTGGTAATAAATCTGACCCATGCACAATATGATTAGGCAAGGAATTAATTGTATCAAATTCCTTCCTAGGTTGTCTTACAAATTCTGTATGCCTATATCAATACCTGCTTAAACATTTTTTTAGATACATAATTTCAGATATTTATGTTTTGACATTGCTTCTTGTGTTTATCTAGTAAGATTTTATTCTTTTTTGACTCTTGACAAACATAGAAGAAAGAATGGGATAAGAATGGGATATTGACTGTTCCTGTATATGTAACATATACAGATTGATAGTCCTTTCTCTTACAGTAAAACCAGTGTAAAATGTTCGTTACTAGCATTTCGTTAGTGAAGGTTTGAAAATTTAAAGTATAAGCCTATGAATTTGGACGGCATCAGACCCTGTTTCTATTTCTTACTTTTCTTTTTAAAAATGAAATTTGTAGTGATTCCTAATTTGAATTTAATTGTCCAAGAAATTATTAGTCGCTTGCTTTAGGTATTACAAAAATAACTACATAAGACAAAAATGTTATTGAATTCAACGGACATGCAAAAGGTTAATAATTCTCATTAAATTTCTTATAAACCTCATCTAGCATGAGCTAACTACCACTGAAATTCAGCTCTGAGTGCAGGATCTGGATCCATAGTTGTCTTGTTTCTACTTCTCTGGAAAATACTTGGAATCAAAAGTAATCGCACAAAATACTAAAAAGAAATTTCAAACCTCCTGATTATTTTAAAATCATGTTTCCTCCTTTCATATTCCTGTGCAGCTTTGTATGATTTGAAAAAGATCAACTACAGTATCTTTCTGAGTAATGTTGTGGGTAGAAGAGGTAACTGGAGGTAAATACAGTGCAGGTACTGTAGTTGGTCATATAAATCATATGAGGTGCTTCATACAAAGTTATTTGATTATTCAAAGTTATTCAGCCTATCCAAACACTCTCTCCCTTTCTAACCTTAGTATCCTGCATTGTTCTGGGAATCATTTGTTAATAATGATATTTTAAAACAAATTTATTTTCAAGTACAGAATAACTGAGGTGTTACTAAAATTAAGGAAAAAAATAAAATATAGACTTAGATATTTCCTTTTTTTCAGGGTAGATTATTTATTTTATAAAACTTCACATCAAGAGTTAATTTTTAAAAACCACGTTTATTCAATGAAGTAAAAAATGGTAGTGGGGGAAAGGAGAAAGAATTAAAGATAGATTATACATTTTGCTATAGTGTGAAACATGGCTATATGAATGAAAGACTGCCATAGGCATCATAAGAGTTTCTGAAACACAGTTTTCCTTCTTCTTTATTGCTGAATAATAGTTTATTACTTGCCTAAATCAGCAGCAGCTTTTGCTGGCCTCTCTTACGTACTTGTCTCTCCTTATTCTCTGCCTCCATCTGGAAACAGTTCAGATGGCCCAGGTACAGTCTCTGTCCCCCAGACTTTCAGTCTAAGGTCTGTAAAAGCCTTGCAAAAGTATAAGTTAGAATTTTTAATCTGACATGTAGACAAATGCAAATGCGTCCAATAGAATGGAATTGCTTTTTCAGTACTGTATGTTTATCAGGAGTGTGAATACTTAATGAGAGCATTTTCTGTTATAGGTAATTCAGATTGTCAGTGCCATTGACAAAGATGATCCTAAAAATGGGCACTATTTCCTGTACAGTCTGCTTCCTGAAATGGTCAACAATCCAAATTTCACCATCAAGAAAAATGAAGGTAAATATATAAACATATATAATATGTATCTGAACAACTTAGTTTTAAATTGCTTTGTTGACTTCCAGTTACTTTACTAGTTTGTCCCTTGGGCAATTACAATGTAGATAGTCTGTTTAATAGTACCTTCATTGTATCTCTTAAGCTATTTCCGATGTCTTTACGGTAGATAAGAAGAAAGTAAAATGAATACTGAATTTAGATCCACGAGACAGCTCGCTGGCTTAAATAAAATGAGAGGATGGATTTACTGCCTGTTACATTTCTATCAATTTGAAATTCAAGGGATATACTGTAAGATGAAAATCTGAAACTATGTTGATAAATAAATGTTGACTCTATGTTGCCTGGATATAGATGGGAGCATAAAATTAAGCATCTACTAAATACCCCAAAGGAAACACCTTTTAAGCCTGTTTGTTGTGTGTATAAGGGTTCCAAAGTATTTGTTAGACACTTTTACTAGAAAGAGAACTCTACTAGATCAGCAATGCCTAGAAGGGCACTTTGTATCACTGTGCTTTAGAGCACTTCTGGAGGGGCATAATGTAATTTTGTAGTACTATAGACGTGGAATTTCATGCATGATGGAAAAAAAGACCCATTTAATATTGTTGAGAAATAAATTTACGCTGATCGTTTTCAGATATATTTAAAAGTCACATCTGAGAGCTAGGAAAGATCACAAGAATGTTATAAATAGTGCTTTACGTGTTAGTATGTGCTTGAATATTCAGCAAAGTTTTTCCATCTTTTGTTTGTTTGTTTGGTTTTTTAATAAAACACTACCCTGAAATAATAATGAAATAATAATGAAGGAAATCCCTGTTTAGTCCATTACTATAAGGAAGATGTATGTGTGAGGTGTGTGTGCATGGGTGTAGAAGTAATACATGAAACGTCAAATAAAGAGAAAATGCTGTTTTCATTTTTTATTCTAGCTATTCCAGCCAAGAAGAATGATGACACCATTTTGTTAAATGATACTATAAACCCTAGATTCTTAAACCTGCTTAAATATATCCTGAATTCTTCTTTTCATTAGATATGTTTTTCTCTTATAGCATTCGCGGAGTTTGTCTCTACTTATATTTGTACTTTCATGTGGGAAATAAATCTCTGGATGTTTTCTGCACTTACAGAAGATGAAACAAAGCTCTTCAAAATGCATTTCATAATCATCAGTAATGTCACACAAATTGAATTAAGCATCCTAAATGTGAGGTGGTTTGCTTTACACAGCATGACAAAGTAGAAAAGGTCTTAACGTTTCTCTTCATGTTTAAATACTTAGCTCACATCACTAATTAGCCTTGTCCTTCCAATCTGTTACTCATTTAAGACCCTCTCTTACTCCCAGTCACAGCCAATGGCAAAATAACTTCTGATCCAAGTGGGAGTGAGGAACATTTATATACAAAATGGTTTAGAAAAAGAAGTCCAATTTTGTTACAACATTGCCACTCAGTTTGACACAGTTTTTAATGCATTTGTATGAGTTAAATTTGTAAATCCTCTTTAAACAACCTACTGAAATCTCTTGAAATTAAAAATCCACTTGAAGAGACTTTTTTGATTTAATGTTTCAGTATCCAAGAATAAAATTCCAACTATGCATACCATCTTTGTCTATCAAGCAAGTTAGTCAGCCGGGGATTCAGTCCACGGTTGATGGTAGAACATGATCTCCCACAGGAAGCAAATATTCCTGTCAAAGCCAAAATCAGGGTATAATTTGGTTGAGGTGAGGTCTCATGTCATTTAAACATCATAAACCTTTACTAAGTCTTGATTTAGTTATGCCAATTAAACAATGAACTTGACCATGACTTTGTCTTGCATACATTGCTAGGTAAGCATGAGTGGTTGTTCTTGTTGAAAAAACTCCAATATTCCTGAAAAAACTGAACTCACACGGCAAATTACGCCTTAGCTGTACTGATGAGTGTCTGGGCTGTTCGAAAGCCAGTTTGGTATGGTTTATTAGAAGCAATGTAAGAAAACGCCTGTAACATATCCTAATTTCTTGGGAATTGTGTTTCTGAGGATCAGATCAGTGCACAACCCGCTTAGGCTCAGAACAGAAAAACATTTCCTCATAGTGGTGGGCAAAATCCTTGACATCTTCCTGACTGTGACCTCAGCCTCTACTTCCTCCCACATTCTTGGCCCTGCTAAATTTTTCAAGACAACAGAGACTGCCTTGATGGCTGCTGAAGAAATGCTGTCCTCTTAGAGGTATTGTAAGTGGACTGCATTTTCTCAAGAAACCTAATGTAGAAACACAATTTTTTATTTGCTAGAATTTGTAATCTTTTTTCTTTATTTAAATGATTTTTCATATCTTGCCTTTCTCCAAAATTCTCTCAAGTGCAGAGATAAACAAAAGTACTCCTCATGAATAGCATTTGTGAAATTATATTACCCTTTCGGATTCTTCTTTTGTGCTTTAGGTAACATTGTAGCATTTGGCAATTACTTCTCCACTTCATGAAGTAGTGACATTACCTGATCTGGTGGCACTAGTATGCAAACAATGCAATTTGACATCTGCCATGAGAAGAAAGCTGTAATGCTCAATTTCTGTGTAAAGAATGTATAAGATGCATGTATTTTGGAATTTTCTCTTGCTATATGGAACATAAGCATAACCATTAATTAATTCAGTTTGTTGCCTATAGGTTAATTCTATTGTTTAAACTTTCCAGATTGCCCTAAAGTAAGTTCACATGATTTTTCAGTAATTGAGTGTGCTGCCCAAATTTACTACAAATACTGTGATCGGCTATATTGTTATTGCTAAACATGTTTAACTCAGTGACACCACAGTGTATTTTCATCAGAAACCATGAAAAAACCCCACTTGTTGTAAGATTATATTATGTATTATAGAAATTATCCTGTGATCATAGCAGAATGTGTTCTTTGAAATGGAATGCCGGTATCCTTCGTTTGTTTGGCCTGTGAAATTTGCATATTTACAATCCCTTCTGGGGATGTCCAAAACTGTAGAGCCTACAGCGCCTTTCTGGTGTAAGTAATATAAAAATGTCATGATATATCTCTCTGGATGTCTGTAGATCATCTCTTAGAAATCTTTATTTCTCATATCTCCTGATCTGTTATTTCTCTTATTTTCCCAGCTCAAATGTCTGTTACTGAGTATTTTTTCTTAGGCTTTGTGCCTTGGCTAAATGGGCAACTACTGACAATCTAAATTAAAGCAATCCTACTCTCTCAAACTGTAATGCAAAGAACACCGATCATTTAGATTGCCAGATGCATAAAACTTCATACCTTCACAAGGGAAATAGTAGAATTATGTAATAAAAATTTAAGAAGTTAATGCAACATGAAAATCATGTAATGTTTTCTATGTTAGTCCTGGTGACTAAACCTGTGACTCCATGACATAACAAATCCTTGGCTGCATGAACTCATATAGACTGACTGTCTGGCACTTACCTCTCACATGTCTTTGTGCTCGGTTTCTGCATAGGAGCAGAAATGGAAAAGATGAAAATAAATGTTTTGTGTAGTGTTTCTGACAAACTTCAAACCAGAAAAAACCCTAAAACCTGAGATGAAAATGTCTGATGTTTAGATAGGTGTTGACACTCTAGCAATGTGTTGTAGATTCCTTAGCTGAATGGAATTAACCCTTCCAAAAAGCTGTAGGATCACAATAAATGACAGAAAACTGACAGGAATTTAGACAACTGAGAAGGATTTTGTACTGTCATGGCATCAGTAAATTGAAATGAGACCTCTGGAAATGGAATTAGTATTTGTTGACAGTCTTTTTTCAGGGGAGTGGTCTTCACAAAGCATTACCTAAAATCTAATACCAGTACATGAATCGTCTCCTGCATCCCGAACAATACGCTTACAGCAATACCAGTTTTCAGCATTGAATTCCTAATGTTCTTATGGTTTCCCTAGGTTATTCAAGTGAGTACAGAATTTAGTGGTAAAAGTGTTTTCACAGATACAAACATTTTGATATGCTGCCAATGTAATTTTTGCTTTCAAAAACTAGCAAATACATCTTTGCCATAAAGGGACTTAAAGTTTTTCCCCGAAGATGTTTCCATTGCTATTGCATTTTTCTTATGCCAGATTCTGTTTCCTAATGAAATAAACCCCGAATCAGATGTTCTACAGTGCTTTTGGATACAGTAACTCTGCTGACAGAAGAAATGGTGCTTCTCTACTGTATAAATGTGATGTTACTACCTCTTACTGGGGCTTATATAGCAGAAGCAATCACAGGGTTGCTTGGAACATGGGCAGGCCTTATGTTTGGGTTAAGCGAACCATCTTAATGGCATCTTAATGGTGTTCATATTCCTGCAGAAATCTAATAGCCTTACAAGTAATCAGCCTCCCCTCTCCCCAAAATATTCAATGTCCAGCTGATGATTTGAGCTCTGAATTTGGGCCAAACTGATTTTAGTGAGTGCAAAGTAAAGAGGATTTTTTTCTTTTTAAATTGAATCATTACATATACTTCAGTGATGAACTGTTCTGTTGGTTCTCTATAATGAATTTAATATTTGTTCTCAGCCATGCTTAATCTATTATACTTATGATGCCTATACTAGCTCCAGCAATGTTCATGTTTAATGTCTGTTTCTTCTGTTCTTTCCATCTAGCAAGTTTAACCTGTCACTTATGTCCTCATTGCGCTGCCGTGAAAGTATAGGCAATGTGTCATGTGTTTAAAAGGAAACAGCCTGCTTTAATCACTTCAGTCCCTAACTGGCTTGCATGCCTTTGTGTACTATTGCACATCTTATTTTAAAATATTTGCTGTTTCTCATCACCTCTTTACCATTAATAAGCAAATATTTCTAAACTATTTAGAAATAGCCAGAGAAGACAATTAGATGCAACCTCTCTTTTAGATATCCCAAATAATAAAACCAAATGATCAGCAGTGCTTCGTGTTTGAAAGTACTTCTGGGTCAGTGTTTTTAATGTAATAAAACCTAGATTTTTTCCACATCTTTTTCCTGAAAATATTTTTAGCAGCATCTGTCAAATCCATACCTGGAGGGTGAGTCTTTTGTTCCCACAAGAGTAACTCTCATGTGTTAAAATGAGTTTCTTTCCCTGAATCAGTTTCTCTTGGCATTTCTCGATAAGTCTCTGCCATTGTCTCAGCTGCCAGCTACCTTCTGTGTTTTTGATTGACTTTTCTTTCCAAATATATGCCTCGGAAAGCTGAGAGGTGGCACTGCTATTTCATTGCCCTCCTTCCACTTTGCCCAATTTCAAAGTTAACCCACTGACCTCAGGTACAAATTGCCTTAGCAAGGACATCATTAAACCCATCATTTCTTGATGGATGTACAATGAACATCTAGAATAACAGCACCCATATGTTGCCTTGGATGTGAGCAGTAAATCCTCATACATTTTTGCACTTATGTGCAGTTTTTCAAGAGACTTGGGAAACTTTGTGGCCCAGCTGCCATCTATGCCAGAGGGTGTTTCACAACGGCAATTCTTGAGGGAAAGCACATACTTATATACTTCTGATATATTTAATTATCATTCTCAGTTCTTTTATATATCAATAATTAGACTTTCAAAGTACAACTCTAAAACATACCTAATCACATCCTTGTTAGTGGTTTTCTTGAAAAGTAAAATTAAGTGATGTGATCAGAGATGTGTCTTGCATCCTGTAAGTAAATATTTTTCTACCATGTCTGTCGAGGTTAGTGGTATGGAATAATGTCTAGAAGACTGCATCTAAAATTGTAAAAGGAATATGCTGCATAATCTAGGAAACAGCATTGATCAACATCTCTGTTAATGGGCATAGTTTTGTCACCAGAAATCACAAGGAATGCTTGCATAGCAAGGTGCATTCAGTGAGCAAGTAGTAGCGTTAAAAATACATTTTTCCAATATATTTAAAAACAACAAACACAAACTAACCTATAATCTGGCACTTCTCTGCCAGAGCCTGCCATCCACAGGCACATGTCGTGTTTCTCCAGGAGTGTTCATAGTGTGAAAAAACATATTATAAATATCATACTATCAATCTTTTTCCCAGCAGGGCTTTAAAACTGGAGCTGTTTAAATAGCAAAGTTCAACATTTTTAAAAACTGAAGATACCAGAACAACCTCAGATTACTGATTTTTTAATGAATAATGTAGTTAATAATGAATTTGTTAATACAAAATTATTGAAATATTTCCTTTTTAGTGTTATTGAAAGATTTTGTTCAATAAGTTCTTTCTTGCTTATGTGATAAATCGTAAGTTATAGAAGTTAAAACAAGAAAGCATAAAGATGATGTTGATATTTTGCTGAGTGGAAAGGTCTAAGTTTTATGAAAACAGATCATATGATAGTTAAGGTAGCTAAGCTCCATGAAACATTTTAGTTCTGTGGATTTAGACTATTCTGACATGAAATCTTATTTCAGAAAACACTTCATTATATTTTGGATGCATACTTACCTTTCTCAGTTAAAAACAAAATGTGATTTACAGGCCTGAACTACCACATTCTACCTATGATCTACAAGTTATGCTACGCTGCTGGGTCTGAGTTGCTTTCCAAGACTGATGTCTCACTTCTGTCTTGGTCTGCGTGCTGGAAAGCATGCAAGAATTATGGTCCAGCTGTGTGGTGATAAGAGAACACTATGTTACCTTACCTCCCTCACTGTTGGAGCAGGCAGGCATGGCCTGAAAAAGGACAGGACAGATTATAGCTTCCACTTGATTAATATGCAAAAAATGGTATTCAGCCAGTGCAGATACTTTTTCTGGAGCGAGTGGTTGTGCGTTAGATGGTAACTGTTGTGTTCCTGAAATAATTTGTTTTTATAACAGAGGAAATGCTATTCCTTGTATATTATACTCAGGTTCCTTCATCCTTAGTCCTTAGACGATTGACCTGATTGAAACTGCTATGGATCAGAAACTATGTTAGATTATTCTTTGTAGGAAAAGTAATCAATTTTCTTATTTACATATCTGGCAGAATTCTAAGGTGTAATGTCATCCTGTGAAGTAATAGACTGTATCTAAACACTCAAAAAGATAAGCCCTTTCTGCTAGTGATAAAGTGATAAGCAACGTGACGTGGAAATCGGTGCTATACATCTTTAGACTATTCTCAAATTCTAGAAGACTGGTAGAATTCCAAGTTAATGATAATATTGCCAAGGGACCCCAATAATTCCTGTAACGCTCAGAAGTTCTGTCTTGCCAGGCACTGAATTCATTTCCATTCCCGTTGTATGATTTCATATTGCAGTTGAAGCTCCTTTCTACTCTACCGTTCTGTGGTCCTAGCAAGGTTACACTTTTCCATGGTGCGGTAGTGTTAGTCTCACCTAGTCTGAGAATGTTGGTGAAAATATCCTCAATATATATCTCTCATATCTGATAGCTTTCTGCTTCCTTTCCCCCTCCTTTCTTTACTATCATCGCTATTGACTATGTTCTGTTATTCCCTGATGTTCTGTTTTTCCTTGATGTTGAATACCAATTGAGTGCGATTTGAAACAACTTCCCTGGCATAGAAGAATGTGATGTTGTATTCCGAAGTGAAGATTACATTAATGTAGATGGGAAACCAGCATTTTTCCACTCCAATCCTTTGTGTGCCACTTCCTTCACTGACACCTGCTTCTGCTGTCTTTCCCATCTTTCTTCTTGCATGCAGATCACTGCTCTTTCTGGACTCCCTTCTAAGTAGAACCACAGAACAAGTGAAGACTAAACGCAGCTCCTCTGCAAACATACTTTTTAGCTCTATCTGGATGATTTACACCTTCTTACAACAGTTATGTGCTTTTCACTACTTCAGTAGGCTAAAGAGATTAATCCTTCTTGGTGCACATAGCTGCTCTAGCTGAAACTGAATGTCAGAAAAATAGAATCAACTCTTCAAAGGCTAACTCAGCTACCAAGTTCCTCCACATTTTGACCATTCTGTCTATTCTGTCCATCTGAAACCTTACTCACTCCTCTCCTGTATTCAGGATGCAGGGCTCCAGACAGATTCCCTCTCTCCTCCGCCCTAAGCCAGATGTGATCCATCAAGTCTTCATTCGACTGGACAGGCCAACCTGATGAATGAACCAGCAAGGAGGGGGCCATCTGGTAAGCCAATTGTCCTCTTTTAGGCATCTTTAGGCTCTTCTTCAGCTCTGCTGTGTTCCTCAGCACGTCTGTACTTTTTATAGTTTTGTAGCTGGCAAAGTGTTTCTCTAGGAGCACTTCTGTTCCAAATTCTGTTTAACCTTTCAGTCCTGTTTTAGTTTAGCTTTGTTAGCAACTTCTTTTCAAGACTCACAAATACAAACTTTCAGACAACTACAGAAGAGTCGTATATGCACGTTGAAAATAAGACTAATTTCCACAGCATCACATCCTTGCAGAGAGTATCTTTTTTTTTTTTAAATCATATGAATCAGTCACAATTACATAGCTGTTTCACGACATTTATCCAGCCCAAAACAACACAAAAAGTGAGATACAGGATAATACTGTATATATTCTGCATGCTATATGCATACATGACTAAAGAGACTGACTTCACTCAATTTATTATTTGTGCTGCTAGCAACGTAATGTTGCCAAGGTGTCAATTATGTTTCATTTTATAAATCAAACTAATTAAGAACCAGATGCGTAAGGAGTGAAAAAGATCTGAGGTCAGCGTTGCGCACCATATGTGTGACAGTGCTTACTCATGATGAGGAGATGGATTGGACAGCTGTGAATTTTCCTGCTGTAGGAGTTTCGTCATGTTCAGATACTATAACATACTTTTCTCTGTTTTTCCAGTTTATTTCTTTAATTTCCTTCTAAAAATAAAAGTGAGCAACACTGCCATGACTTTAAATGACTAAGTAAGAGATAAAAGGTTATGAAAACAAAACAGAAGAGGAGAAGGATTTGATCAGCAAATTAGCATGAAAATAAATATTTTAGTAATAGTATGGAACATGGATAAACAAATAATGGAGATAAGAACAAATTGAATCGTCAGTGTGACTTAATTTCAGACACATAATGGGGAAAATAAACTTTAAATCAGGGTCTCAAAACCAAACTTCTAGCCAACAGAAACACATTGCTCCAAGTGAGTACAAAACTTCTCAACTAATTGCTATCAGGACAACAGTAAGATCTGCAGTACCATCTCTCTGAAATTTGTCTTGCAATGAAACATTACTCCGATAGCCCTTTAATTCTCAAATTCCCTAAGCGCTTCAAAAACATAACTCCTTGAAAGCTAACAGCACCCATTAAATTATATTCTAGGACTTTAAAAGTATTTCATAGCAGTATTTATAACTAAGTGAATATAGAATATTTTGAGATGTTTCCATATTTTTAATCAACTATCTTCTGAAAATATGTTATGATTTCTGCCAAAGTACCGCTTCTGGTTTCATGGGTGGATCTAATTCCTCGAGGTTTTCTGCAAGAAAGAATTCCTGTAGTGGAAGTATTCATGGGCAATGCACTGACTATGTTTGATTTCTTGTAAATAGATTTAATTCACTGAGTAGGAGGAATGATGTCTTAGAGCTGAAGGTTCTGGTAGGGCCTTTACCCCTTCACCACCTCAGTATATCACCTGACAGAGACATACTACATCTGAAGAAGCATCCCCCTGTTTTCACCTCATTGTTAGGTTTTGAATATTTGCATTTTGTCTCTAAGTACATTATCGGTAATTATGGCACAAGACTGGTTTTCTTTCTTTTTTTGCATCTTGTAAATATATCGGTTGCTCTCATTATGTAATGTTTCTTTGTTTTATCATGTTCTAAATATAGGCTGTTAACGGGGAATAACAATTAATTTATCAGTTGCTCTAATTGTACTTTGTCAGTTAATTAGAAACTAGATAGAAGTCCCATTTTAAAGTTTCAGTTATAGTAAAGTTTAAAGGAACCCCAACACTCTTCTACTAGAGGAAGAATCTGAAGAATCTAAAAATGAAAACAGTATAAGCAGGAATCATCACATATTAGCTGTTAATTTTTGATTTGATTAGTAAAAATCTTCTTTTGTGATTATA